>JAQZBX010001334.1:0-84647 GCA_029593785.1 Cabassous unicinctus
GGTGCAGTTGTGAGACATGAGCAAGGGTCACCATGGGTCTTTAAAACACAAAACTAGGTTGTAAAAGAGGGGTCTTATTTTATAGTCTGTCCCTGAAATATCCCTACTAACCTTAAACTCTTCAAATGAGGGAACCCCCAAGAATAAAAGCTGCCAGGCTGGCCTCAGCACCATGGTATTCTTTATATTGTCTTGTGAGCAGAAACGCTTGTGAGAAACAAGTGTGGTTTTACTCTGAGGCCAGGTAAGTAAGTCTTGGGAATCATGAAAATTGTAACCCTCCATTTTGGAAATACTCTCCAGGGGCATCATCTTTTCTGAGGAGACAGACTGATTATAGAGTCCATCAAATCAGTCCTGAAGAGGCACCATGAAAACTATATCTCAGATAGTTTGAAAAACTTATCTCAAGAGCAAGTAGATGTGTTCCAATACGTATATTTTTCATATCTTCAACTTTAATTTACTTAAAAGGAGAATCATTAAGTCTGGATAAAACATGCAAACTATACTTCACTGCAATTTAGTGTTATTGTCTATCACAGGAGCTTATGTGGAGTGAGGAATTTAAGGAGAGAGGGGATCCTGCTTGTTGCCCAACTTCACATGTTTTCTCCTCAGGAGCAATGAGTAGGACAAAACAACAGGATGTATGGTACAGGAGGGGGTGTGTGAACACAGGGGAAGATTTCAGAATCTCAATACAGATTCTGAAAACTTCCTTAAGGAAATAACTACTCTTGTCTGAGAAAGAAACACCTCTGAAGCAAGCTCTGTTCCCACAGGTTCTCTTTTGTAAAAGCATAACTTAATGTTTCAATTTTTTTTTTACTGTATTGGATATTTACAGTAATCACAAAAGCTTACAATGCTGGAGGCAAGTTTTTAAGTTCAATGGCCACAATGACACAATTTCTCCCTATGCAATCCCAAAGGATTCTCTGATGAGCAACTCAAGAGTGTCTGAGTAACAAAACAATCCTTGAGGCCAATTAGTGAAATTGCAACACCCTGTCAAATGCAGGTGAGTAAACCTCATTCCCTTCTCCTTATTATTTGCTTAAGCAAGTTTCTAAGAGAGGCATGAAAGTCTTTAGGCCAGTTAAACATGCATATAGGTGAAATATATGTGGTAGACTTGAGTACTGGCTCCAAGACGTGCATGTGTATGAATTTAAGTCAGTTCCTTAACCACTTTACCTTGCAATTTCCATTTTTTGTAAAATGTAATTAATAATTTTTATTTAACATTACTAATATTAAATTCTCCCAATTCTAGTCCCATGTATAGTTTTATATCAGTGTAGAAAGGAGAGAAATGAGAAAGGTAAAAGATAAAATAATGATTGAATATTAGTCTTTAGTATTTCTCTTAGCTTTTAAAGATTTTTCTGAGGGTATATATTCTTCCTCTGTTAGGGAATAAAGTTTGATTTTTGCTTGTAATGTGGTTGAAAGCCATTAAAGTTGGTTGAGTTTAAATTACAAAATTACTTTCCTACCTAGGAGACAAAATTACTACCTAGAACACATTTCCTATTTTGTATGCCACTGACTACTTGGTACATGTAATGATGAAGAAGAAGTTCAGGGTGGGGATGGGAAAGAGAGGTGGGAAATAGAATTGGAGATGGGAAAATGACATGAATAGAATGTACCACACTTTGCAAATTTACTGAAGGGCCTAGTGTCAAACAATAATCCTAAGTGTCACAGAGATACTTCTTGAAGAAAATCATGGCCCATCACCTGACATTTTTTGGTAAAAATGGACGGGAAGAATCTTGAGGAAGGTTTATGGAAAGTCACATAAATTTTCTGAGCCTTATTTTCCCACCAATTAAATGGGAATAAGAAGGCTTAGCTTTAAAAAGTCTCTGTAAAGATGAAGAAAATATAATTCTCTCTCTCTCTCTCTCTCTCTCTCTCTCTCTCTATATATATATATATATAGATAGATAGATAGATAGATAGATATAGATATAGATATAGATATATAAAGGTTACCTGGCTCAGATAAAGTGATGAAAGAACATTTTATATGTCCTCTTTCATCCTCCTGAAATTTGTGGAATTGAGGGAAAGAGAAGGGAATAGCTTATAAAGAACACGCAGCTGATTAGTAACACAAGTGAGCTTAGAATTCAAATATCTTAATGACAAATTTCAAGTGTTTTTCCTTAAAAACAGAGTGTAGTAATACCATAGGCTTCCTTGGCCTGGGAAATAAGAAAGCCAATGACAGAGATCCAACATCACACTTTCCAGTTGGGAGACTTTAAACCAAATTCCCAGCTCTGAGGCTATGATCAAGATTCTCAGTTAAGTTGGGGAAATTTTGCAGAGCAGTTTTCTAGGATATTATTTAACTGCCCAAAGGCAAGAAGCTGGGTCAATGATATCTTGAGGTTCCTTCGAGCTCTGAGGTGAGTTGATCATGAGAGCTCATTAAATATTCATTGTACATTGACTGACTGGTTAAATTGGACTACAGTTTCTGTCAAAGCACTGTCAGTGTTTTCTTGAGACTGTTAAATGTGATCATTCAATCATGGGAATCTTAAAATTTGAAATAGATTATAACTGAGGTTTGAACTATTTGGGGTTTTGATGTATTTTTTTTTTCCTCACATGTAATCTTATGATAAATTAGAACCTACTTCAAACTGCCACTATTAAGGCTGTATATTACTAAGATAAAGTTGCCAAGAATAATTTAAAAACTCTGGCCAAATTTTAATACAACTAACAAAATGGAAAATTGTAATAGACAATTTTATTGGTATCAAAAATAACTTCAGAATAAAAATCAGAGCACTGAGAGCAACATTTTTTTTGCAGGAGATGGTAGAAGAAATGTTGTAAGGGGAGTGAAAAGAAGAATGGAAAGAGAACAATACTATTATTTACTTTTTAATTTTTAGTATAGATCAGAAAGTTAAATAGTATATAGAATTTATTTGAAACACCAAAAGGCCAAGGATGTGAGTGTCAGTGAAGGCAAGGTACAGCAATGGGTACAAAAGGCATATGAAGTGATCAAAGACATTGGGGAAAAAGTAAGCAGCTGTAAAGTAAAGAGAATTTGTACCAAAAATTCAGAATTCAGGCTACCCCAATTAGAATGCCTCAAAGCTTCCAGTTCATGATAGAAGGGTAGAGCAAGGACTTGCAAATGGCAATATATTGGTCATAGGCCTGGCTGTGAAGACAGTTACCTCCACCCCAGCAAAGAAATGTTCAGCAAAGAGGGTTATGCAGCTCTGGAAGGAGATGGTTTGCCTCTCATAGACGAAGTCCACAAGTATCTTTAGAGTGATGGCAGAGTAGAAACATGCATCCAAGAAGGACAGAAAAGTCAAAAAGAAGTACATGGGGGGGTCCAGGAGTGCCAGGAAGCTGGCAATGTTCATCACAATCAGCAAGTTGCCCTCAACGTTTACAATGTATCACACACACACACACACAAAACATACAACAAATACTATTTTCTGTATATTTGCATTCTGTGAAAAACTCAGGAGGATGAACTCAGTTATGGAAGCTTTAATTTAACATAATTTCAGTGGAAAAGTTGAAAGCTATCACAGTGACCTTGTAGTATCTGCCCTTAGAAAAAAAGATATTCATTCCAGAAGAGTTCATGGTATTATCATAATCATAAACAGATTGGTACATCCGTATCCAAAATTATTTTAAGTGTTTCTTTTGTCACTGAGAACACAGAATTAGTTGAAGGTAATAATGGGAAGACAGAAAGGGTTGAGATGGAAATACATTATTATGAATTTTAAAGTAGATATATTTTCAGTGTGGGGGAAAAGAAAGATGCATATTTGGTTGAGTGAAATACAGTTTTTATTTTAAATGCCACTCTGTCCATTTAGGACATGCTTCTTGGAGAAAAGTGGTGAGAAGAAATCTGAAGTCAGATCTAAGCTTCGAGGAAGGGAGGACTACAATTTGTTAATGATGCCTGCTATTGGCATGGAAGGAGAGCAGGAGTGAATTTCATGGCCAATACTTTAACCACTGATCAGGAAACATTATCTACAAGTAAAATAAGAAATAACACACAGTTTAAGAGGCACTTGGAAATCATATTTACTATTTCAAATATTTCTTTAAAAGTCTGAACTCTATTAGGACTTTGAAATGAACTGATTTATCCCTGTGGCAGTCTGAGATTATATATAAATTCCAAAAATAGAAAGATTAGTTTTGTAAACTAATCTATACTTCTGGTAGTGATTATATTATATTGATTATATTAGATTCATCTGAGATGTCTTTGATTAAATTACTTGTTAAGATTAGGGTTATGATTCAACCATGTCAGTAAACCATGACTCCGTATAAGTGTCTACACCCTTGGTGGGCTTATGGACACTCACACAAGAAGACAGACAAGAAGAGAGAAAGAACTCTGTCATGTTTGATCCTGGGGCCCCAGAAAGAAATGAGCCTTTCCCCTGATAGTTTGCAGCTGAAGAGAACAGAGTAGCTGAACAGCTGAGAAGGCACAGAAAGAAATGAGCCCTATGCCAGAGAATGATATAGGAAGCCCTGAGAGAACAGGCAGAGATCATCTGTCATCTTGCTTCAGCACATGGCAGGTGACTTTGTTGAGAAAGTACCTGTTATGGTACCTTGAGTTGGGCTTTCCATGGCCTTGGGACCATAAGTTTTTTCTCAAATAAATACCATTTATAAAGCCAAAAGATTTCTGGTACTTTGCTTCAGTACCCTTTTGGCAGACTAATGCAATCCCTTATAATATAGAAAGATTTACGTGAATGTGCCTAGATCTAAGCTTATACATAACAAGTATGTCCTTAGTGTTGTGTTGTTTTATTTTCATCCATCATTTTAAAATGAGAACTAGAGCTTAGAAAACTAACAGTAACTCCCTCACAATGTTCTCTTGATGACAAATAGTGAAAGAAAAGCAATTATTCCGTGCCTAAGCCTAGGAATCAGTCCATGGTAGATCATATTATTCCCATTTTACCAGTAGGAAACTCATATTTTGAGAAGTTAAAGGTAAACAAATAATGATGGTGAATCTGTGACTTTAACAGAGAACCTCTTGCTCCCACACCAAGTCCTTTTCACTGGTCCAAAGGGAAAAGGTGTGGGAAGGTTTATTTTCTACAGTCTCCACATCTAAAGGTTAAAGTCTTCTGATTCCCTTATTTATGTATGGACTTATGAACAAGGCGAAGGAGACAGAAAATGATTCAAAATCACAAGGTAATAACCCCATCACTTACATATAAAAATTGGCAACAACTACAAAGGTAAGGTGTAAGAACAAAGTGATGAATATAAGTCAGAGTCTTAAGACTTTATTTGCCTATTGTTTCAATAATGTGACCCAAATTGATCAAGCACAGCTGTCCAAGGTATATGTTTCTAATTTATATGACTTTTTTGAAAACTAGAGATATTCATATATAGCTTGCCTAGTCATCTTACAAAATTATGATCAAAGTCAAATTAGAAACTGTGAAAACATTCCTTATTATCAAGTGCTCTTATAAATTATAGCTATTATTTTCTCATTTTATTTATTTATTTTTTATAAGATAGATTTTTTAAATTGGTGTATATCATTCATGCATGAAAATGCATAAATAATAAAAGGTGCCAAGTTACAAAATAAACATGCATAACATCATACAGGAGTCCCATACATCATCCCTCCACTGACACCTTGCTTTGTTGTGATACATTTGTTGCAAGCTATGCAAAAGCATCATCAAAATGCTACTAACTGTAGTCCATTTCTTACATTTGGTGTATTTCTCCCTCAAGCCACCCTATTTTTTCAAACAAATCAATTTTATTGATGCATATTAATAACGCATACAATTTATCCAAAGTGTGCACTCAATGGTATTTGGTATAATCACATAGTTGTGCATTCATCACTTCAATCATTATTAAAGCATTTCCATTATTTCAACAATAAACAAAAAACAGACAAACAAGAAAATTCCCCCCCTCATTCTATCTGATCCCCCTGCTGTACATAGCTGCTATTTCTGCCTATTCTTACACAAGTATTTATTTGTTGATTAAGCAGTTTTATTAAGATATATTCACATATCATATGATCTACCCAAAGCGTATAATCAGTGGCTTTTTTGAGCTGTTAAAAGGACCTTTATTGTAAAATTGAAAAATAAATAGAAAAATCGATTGAAAGAAATTACAAATTTTAAAAGAGAGTACAAGGTCAGGTTAGATTTAACATAATCAATAATAAGAAATAGTATAGCAAAAAACCTTTATAAATGTAAATACTTCTAATAAAATAGAAATTATATTTTCAGCTACCCCAAAAATCTCTTTATTTTAGGTACCCCCCAAAATCTCTATATTTTAGGTACCCAAAAAATCTCTCTTCTACAGTCCTCCTCAGTTAAAATCTAGTGTTTATTTTGTACGAAGAAACTTACAGGATACTGATCACAGGAACAATTTGCTATTTGCACTGAGTAATTATTGTTCATGTATTAAAATATTGTTATTTCATAATACTTATCATGTCTACTCCAGCTCTTTTTTTTTTTTTTTTTTTTTTTTTTTTTTTTTTGGTTACTATTTGCATGGAATAACTTTATCCAACCTTTCACTTTTAACCTGGTTATATCCTTATGTCTGAGGTGGGTCTTTTGTAGACAACATATACATGGCTCATATTTTTGTATCTATTCTATCACTCTATGTCTTTTGATTGGGGAGTTCAATCCATTAACATTCAGTGTTATTACTGCAAAGGCATTACTTAATTCATCCATTTTGTCCTTTGGTTCTCTGTTGTCATATCATTCTATTGTATGTCTTTTTATCCTTTAGGTTACTCTTCCTAATAATCTTCATTTTTAAAATCTTCTCCAAATCTCTCATCCTTGTTTTTTTCTTTCAGGCTGCAGCACCCCCTTTAGTATCTCTTGCAAATCTGGTCTTTTGGTATTATATTCTATCAGTATTTGTTTGTCTGTGAAGAATTTGAACTCACCTTCATTTTTGAGGGACAGCTGCCATACCCAGAGACAGCTTTTCCATGAGTCATCCACATAATTTTTTCAACTTTTCACTTCATTTTTCATAGGTAGACTTCACTGAAGATGTTTGTGTCTTCACTTGAATCTTTAAAAGAATCATACAAGTTATATAGCTTATATATTTACGTTTTTTAAAATAGATGAATAAAATAATAGTGGGGTTTATTGTGAAAATTCCAATAACTTGATTTTTATGATTGCCAGTTAGAATTACCAAAATAAGTTACAAAGCTTAATAAAACTAACAAATATACAAATCTATGTTAATGGTTGCATGCTTGCATTAAAGCATTCATTTCTATAATATTCCCAATGTTTTAGCTATTAATAAAATATATTTGAATCATGAACCCCATATACAGCTACCAGCTGTCACCCAGAAAATCAGAAAATAAAATAAACCCAATAAAGTCATAGGGTTAGTCATCAATCATTCATTAAAAATTAATACTCGGAAGTGTATTATCCAGTAGTGATCAGTTTAGCCAAAGTTCAAAGCAGAAGAGACAAAGCTTTGAAATGATGAAGAATATGGACACCATACTCATAAACAGATGGGCTGAAATCCAGGTATGGGGGTCCAGTGGATGCCAGGCCCTGGCTACCTCTCCCTAAGGGAAACTGAGCAGGCAAAACATATCTTCCTGCATGTCCCAGGACACAAGTTAAATTGTAACAGACTTCCTCACAGGGAAACAAAGTACAGATGGTGTTGTAGACTGTACTTTTCCACAGGATGTACATTTTCTTCCTACAATAACATCGCCAGACCCCATTTATGTGCTTCATGTGACCTTAGAAAAAACTGTTATGAAATGTCTTTTTTCTTAGTTGGTTTATATTCCTCCTCATTTGCCACATCTTTGCAGAGCACTATCTTCATTTTCTGAATCTCCACCTTTGGAGACCCTGTGCTGTCCATAATTTCCAATAAATAAAGCTTATATCTGATTCCATGCCAGGTGCATTCTTTGGTCTTACAGCAGCCTGACTCTGCGCTTCAGGAATTGGATTAGAAAAACTGGTGAACCACCAGTCAGGAGACTGAAGTACTGTCAGCAGTAGCAGGCATGAGCTCAATGAAAGGAGAATCTATGGGGGAAATCCTGAGTTGGCCTATAATGTCCATGTGGGGAGGGGTGGCTGCCCTCCTGGAATGAGTGGAGACTGGCAAGAAAGTAAGAGGATACCCAAAAATCTCATGCAGGTCTCCTGACTGTGGTAGAGAGGGTAGCAGAGAAGCTGCATTTAAATGGAAAAAAAAAAAAAAGGGAGACTGCCAGATAGCAGAAATAGAATGGTCCCTGTTAGGAGACATGTATGTGGCTACTGAGGTAGAACAATTGGCAAACTGCTCTGCACTGCTTAGAATAAAAGTTAAGGTTAGAAAGGGAAAAAGTTTTTCCTAAGCAACTTAACCTACCCATAACCACCCCTCTTCTGAAGCCCTCCTTCTCTTTGCAAGAGGAATAGGGGAAGGTCTAGGTGTGACAAGATAGGGAAATGTAAGTTCAGCTTAAAACTATCATCTACTATCCTGGGGAATTAAAAATTATAGTTTGTCCTGTAATTCCCCAATTTAAACCTTCTAACAGCCTTAAAATTAGGGTAATTATTCCAATTACCAAATTTCAGTAAAAAAAAAAAGAAAAAGGCCTTGAAAACTATAGAAAGATCGTTTTCTAAATTATGATTAAAACAAATCAATCAATTATAATATATATTCCAGAACCTGGCAGTCGATATGCTTTTAAGGTTTTTCACTAATTTAAAATTTAAAAAGTTCTTAGCTTCCTGTAAAAGAAGGAAAAGGAAAACATTTCTTGCATAAACTCTGTTCCATATTAATTTGGCTTGGGTTTAATCTCCTTAGGTTTATAGAATACTAATAAAATAATTAGCATTACAAGTATTAAATCTCTAAGAAAATGAAAATTGTAAGTTCATGTTAATAAAATATAGATTTGTCTTAAATTAAAATAACTAGTTTTCACAGAAAAGAATGAGGACTCTAAGATTAGACTTAAATAACTAAAAGTAAATTTCATTGGTTGCTAATTGTATTAAACTACAAGATAAAAATAACTTATAGGAAGTTTGCAAAAGCATTTTCTAAACTGAATTATTTAAATGCCTAATTCTAAGAATCCATTATTAATTAAGAACCTAAATTAATATTGTTTACAAAAAATAACTTCATAAAAAAAAACCTGTCAAAATCTACCTCAATATTCATATTAAGGTGGTGGTAAGGGAGAATAATCTTAAATTCCATTGGGAATCTTAGGTTTTCATAAAATAATAAAGCACATAGTTTTCATTATATCACAAAAGTAAAATATCCATTAATTAGTGTAATTATGGTAAAGGTATAAAAGTAAAAGGTAAAGTACTAAAAATAGTTAAGTTCATTTGATGTATTTAAATTGCATTAAAAGTATTTAAAATTTGTATAAAAATTAAAAGAGGTAGACATTAGTTTTGTCAAACTTTCTTATGCATTCAAACCAGGCCCCCCGTAAACTGCATGGTGCCTTTCCATTTGAATTATTGCCTTGGTCAGTGACTATGACCCTTAACACAAAGTATCTCCCACATCTCTGGACATACCCATGAAGTGAATGAAAAGTACTTTGCTGTTTTGAATGCCTGCGTCGGCAATGGCTTGATATATCCAGATTTACAGTGGACATTGCATGTAGACCGGCTCTGTTTCAATGGTAATTGTCCTAAATGCAATATGTTGTCTTAAATGGGATTCCAGAAAAGGAAAAATGACAATAGTGGAAAAAGTATGGATATATGAGTAAAATCTGGAGCTTTGCCAACAGGAATGTATACATGTTCATTTCAAAAATTTGAAGAATATAACCATGGTGATCTAAGATGCTAATATCAGGATTACTTTTTCTATTATCTTTGCTACTTTTCTATAAGTCTAAAATTACTCAAAAATTGAATGTTTATCAAAAAGAAAAATGAAGGTAACTGATGAGGTTCTACTATCAAAAAGATAGCAATAGGGATTTGGGGAAGATTGTAGGGTTGGAATTTAATAGTTAGTTAATAGAACAACTACTAAAATAACAGGAACTGTCTGAAAATCTCTTCTGAAACTCTGGCAAACAGAAGAACACTGTACCTCATCCACGGAAGAGCAAGAGGAAATGGCTGGTAAATTAAGGTAAATAAAATTAAACTGCTCTCTCTTTATGACAACTACTTTTAGCTGGACTCACAAAAGAAAAAAAAAGAAAGAGGATACAAATAACAAAAATCAGAAATTAAAAAGGGGTCATTATATCAACCCGCTTAAATGAAAAGGACTATAAAATGATGTTATTAACAATTGTACACAAAAATTATATAATCTAGAAGAAATGGGCAAATTCATAGCAACATACAAACTAACCATGAGGACTCCAGAAAAAATAGAAAATCTCAACAAACCAATTACTGGTAAAGAGATTGAGTTAGTAATCACAACCACCCAACAAAGAAGAGTGCAGGATGAGGTGGCATCACAAGGGAATTCTGCCAAACATTCTAAGAAGACTAACTCCATTTCTGCTCAGACCCTTTGAAAAAAGCCTAAAATCAACCACAAGGCAAAAGTGAGAAAAATATACCACAAGAATTGAGGAATGAGCAAACATATGGGGAGAATGCAACCATGGACCAAAGTAGACATTGTTACTGTAGTAACAGAAGAACTTTAACATTGTTATAAAGATAGTGGTTATCAGAGATTCTGTGGGGAGGGTATTGGAAGAATAGTGGTACATAGGACAATTGTAGGGTATTGGAAATGTTCTGCATGATATTGCAATGGTGTATACAGGTCATTATATATTTTGTCAAATCCTATAATACTATACAGTGCAAAGTGTAAACCATAATATAAACTGTAGACCTTGGTTAGTAAAATGCTTCAATATTGGTTCATCAATTGTAAGAAATGTATCACATTAATGTAAGATGTTATGGATAGGGGGAAATGTGGGAGGGGACGATGGTAGTTCTTATGGGAATCCCCTATATTTTCAATATAACTTTTCTGTAATCTATAGTTTCTCTAAAAATAAAGTTTGTTATAAAAAGTTTACACATTACCACAAGGAAAGAAAACTACAGATGATTATCTCAGATAAATATAGATGAAAAAATCCTCAACAAAATACTAGCAATCTGGAAGAGAAAGCACATTAAAATAATTATATATCATGATCAAATGAGAATTTTCCCTCATAGGTAAGGTTATTTAAACATAAGAAAATCAATCAATGTAATACATCTCATTACCACAGGCAAAATAAAAATAAAACATATTATCATCTCCATTGGTGAAGAAAAACTTTGGCAAGGTCTGTGGCAGTTTAATATTATTGATGAATTCCAAAAAGAAACATTGATTATGTTTGTACCTATGGGCATGATACTCTTATATTGTATTAGATTGAGAAGTTTCACTTTTACTTTATTAAATCATTGTATTAGATTCAAAAATTTCACTTTTACTTCATTAAATCAAGATTAGGGCTTTTATAACATTAGGATGACTCATTTTGGGTCCCTGTCCCCCTCCCTTTGTGGGATATATAAATGGATGTTCAAGCAAAGACAAGGAAAAAAATACAAAGAGAAGAAGACACAGAAAGTTTATTTTTGAACAGTAGAGTCCCAGGGAGAGAGCCAAGCAATTTGCCTGATAGTTTGCAGCTGAACAGTGGGCTCTTCCAGATCCCTGAAGAGCTGTGAAAGCCTGGGAAGAAACAAGTCCCAGAAAGAGAGATGAGCCTTATGCTACAGCAGAGATCAGAAGAAGCTGAGACCATGGAGCCTTAAGAGGAAGAAGAAGGCTGAACCCTCACAGAGATCAGCAGCCATCTTGGTCCAACACTTGGCAACAGACTTTGGTGAGGGAAATAACTTAGTCTTATGACCTTGTCACTGTAAGCTTCTACCCCAAATAAATACCCTTTATAAAAGGATTCAAAGTACCAGATTTCTGGTACTTTGCATCAGCACCCGTTTGGCTGAAAAATACAAGGTCCATCACCCTATCTTGATAAAAATGCTTAGAACAGTAAGAATAGAAGGAAACTTCCTCAATGTAATAAAGGGCATATATGAAAAGCCAACAGCTAATATCCTACTTAATGGGAAAGACTGAAACTTTTCCAAGACCAGTAATGAGACAAGGATGTCCACTGTCACCACTGTTATCCCACACTGTACTGGAATTTCTAGCCAGACCAATTAGAGAAGAAAAAAAAGGGCCTCTGAATTGGAAAGGAAGAATTAAAATTTCATTATTTTGATGACAACATTATCCAAAAAACAGAAAATCCTAAGAACTCCAAAATAAAGATCCTTGAGTGAATAAATGAATTTAACAAAATGGAAGGGTACAGAATCACTACCCCAAAATCAGTAGAATTGATATACATAAGCAATGTACAATTGGAAAAGAAAATCAAGAAAAAAATTCCATTCAAAATAGCAAGTATTCAGGGGGCATTGTCAACGTGGGTGGAGATCCGCACAATAACCAAAAGAATACTCAATTCCTATTCTGGGGATTTCTGTTGCATTCTTTAATGGTACAGCAAGAATCCCCTGAGTGCAGGGGCAGTGCCTAGTGAAGGAGGATGGACCATTGAACCAAGCACTTGATATTAATGGGTGTAATTATGAAACTTTTCTTTTGAAATAGAAACTTACCTTAGTATTATATGTTACCTAAGAGTTACCTCCTGAGAGCCTCCTTGTTGCTCAAATGTGGCCTCTCTCTAAGCCTACCTCAACATATAAATGTCCTATCTTCCCCTTGGCATGGGACATGACTCCCAGGGATAAGACTCCCTGGCATTTAGGGATTATTACCAAGCACCAACTAGAACTGCATCTGGAAAAGGAACTTGACCATATGGGGGGAAATGGTAAATACAAATGAGTTCTTATGGCTAAGAGATTTGAAAGTGAGTTTGGAGGTCATTCCAGAGGTTATGCATATGCTCATCTCGGCAGGATCTCATTGACTACCATAGTAAATAGTGCCTCAAATAGCAGGTCTCCTAAGGACTCTAGAGACACCCAGACACTACAGACAGGGCAGACAGCTCTGGAATTTGGCACCTTGCCAGTGGGCCTTACCTTGGAATTTATGCTTCCCAGTGTGACAGAGTTGGACTCATTTGTGGTTTCCTTACACGTGGCTCTTCTATTTGATCCCATAGTTACTACAACACTTGATATGTGTCTGTCAAAGGGACCTAAATCTTTGGTCTGTCCATATGCCACTTGGGCCCTGAATCTCAGCAGAGTTGCTACACCCACTCTTCAGGTCATTGGCCTCACCTAGGACAACCAACAAGATGATGATGATAGACACCGCCCTTCCCAAAGAATAGAGATTGTCTGCAACTGCAAGCAAGATAGTTCCATCCATATTCCCCTTGGTATTTAAGCTCCCACTCAAGTAGAGGCAGAGCAGGCATCACCATCCCCAAATCCACAAGACTGGTGAATGAAAAATGGATTAAAGTAGACCTTCTATTATTCTACTACAGACTTATTGTTATTCTAGTGATGGAAAAACTGTTATCATTGATGTAAAGGCAGTGGTCCCCAGGTTCTGAGCAGAGGGAGAGGGAAAAATATGAGGGTAATATGAGGGTAATTTCAGGACATTGGAATTGTCCTGTATGACATTGCAATTATGGATACAGCCAGTATATATTTTGTCAAAACTTACCAAATTGCATGGGACACAGTGTAAACTGTAATGTAAACTATAATCCATGGTTAGTAGCAATGCTTCAATATGTGTTCATCAATTGTAACAAATGTACCACATTAATGAATCATGTTGTTAATGTGGAAAGTGTGGGAGGGAGAGGGAGTGGGAGTCCCCTAAATGTTTTATGTAATATTTACATAATCTAAAGTTCCTTTAAAATAAATAAATAAAACAAGCAGCCTCCCACCACTAAATCCATATACAAGAGAGAGAAATTGAACTTCAAAATAAACTCATCATCATTATCAAATGCCTAGACATCAGGGACAAATTACAAGCCAAACTAAGAAAAAGGAATATATGTTCAAGCAAAGGAAACTATCAAAGCCCAAGATGAAAGGTAGGATATGATACAACTAGTAAATGAAGTTCATACAAGTTTCCTAAATCAAATCAATGCATTGAAAGGCAATATGGCTAAAGAGATAAAGGACATCAGGAAGACATTGGGCAAGTACAAAGAAGAATTTGAAAACCTGAATAGAAAAATAACAGAGCTTATGCAATGAAAGATACAATAGGTGGGAGCTGCAGGCAGGATAGTCCCATCCATCTTCCCCATGGGATATAACCACCCTTGCAATTGGAGGTGGATTGGACATCACCACCCCAGAATCCTCAGGATTCAGGGAAGAGCTATGGACTAGAGTGGACTTACTGTTATTCTGCTATAGACATATTGTGATTCTACCAATGGAATAAGTGACAACATTGATGTGGAGTCAGTAGCCACTGGAGGCTCTGGGGGCAGGGAGAGGGAATAGGAGTTGTAATATGGGGGCTTTTTCAGGACTTGGGAATCATCCTGAGTGACATTGCAATGACAGATATAGGCCATTTTATATGATCACATAACATGCAGAACTGGGTGGAGAGAGTGTAGCCTACCATTTGAGCTATGGTCCGTGCTTAATGACAAAGGCCCAGGATGTGTTTATCAATTGCAATGAATGTGCCACACTAATGAAGTATGTTTATGTGGGAAGTTGCGGGAGGGGTGGGAAGTGGGGCATATGGGACTCCTTATAATTTTTTGTGTAGCATTTATGTAATATAAGTATCTTTTAAAAAATTAAAACTTGAAAAAAAAAATAAAGGATGATGACATGGCTGGGGAGGGGGGGAGCAGGAACACATTAGAGTATGGATGATTAAGGAGTTCCAAGAGTCAGCTTGTCCTACAAGGCAGTAATCACACAGAGCTACCTAAAACACCTCTTTGGGGGCCACAGTAGACAAGAAGACCATCCTGCAACATCCTGGAAAAAAATGGAAGGAGAAGACTGCCCATCTGTATTGAAGAATCGTCAATAGAGCACTCCACTCTAGAGGCTGGTTCCCATCCTTCAATGGCAGTGCAAGCCACCTCCTGAGCTATTCGTGGTTGGGATTGAAAACTCCAATTCCCAAAAATGGGGCACAAAGAGATGGTCATGCACTGACTTCAGCTACTGATTAGTAAATTCAGCTGGCTAAAGTGTACTACTAAGAACAGCTAAAGTTTGAAGATGTCCAAGTCCAGTAGCCACCTATTTAACTCCACCCCCAGCATGAGAAGAAGCAGGGCTCATTAAAAATCACAGTGGTTGTAGGGACTGGCTTCTTTCTACCCAAGAAGCATTGCAGCCCTAGCTGCAGCCACACCTTTGGCAGGGAGGAAGCTGGGGGGACCTGCTCCAGCCTCTGGGCAGCGGCAGGCACTTTCATCACCTGTAGATCCAACCTAGCACCACAGTAGGATAAGAAGGGAATTGTTTCCTCAGCCTCCCTGTGCAACTGCAGGGCCTTTCTTCCCTGTGTAGACTGGTTTGTTGAGTACCTGGATTTCCATCCTTCTGTCCCTCTGGGATTGAGGGGTCTAGTGTATTCTCATTCTTTCTGGCCAACAGCAGGCGCTTTTGGCCCACATGGATTAGATTTTTGGGTACTGTAGAGGGTCCATCCCCATCCCTGTCAGGGAAGGAGGGTTCTGGTGTTATGTTATTCTATCTGGGCAACTGTGGTCAGTTTTGCCCCACACAGCTTAGTTGGCTACCCATACCTGCAGCTCCGTGTCCCTACCCAAGGCAGGGGAGGAAGGGGTGTAAAGTTTCAACAGTCTCTCCAGGCAACTACAGATGGTCTTGGCCTGCATGGCTTGTATTGGTGCACACAGATGCATCTCCATCCCTAACTCCGGCAGGGGAGAAGGGTGGAAGAAGCTTCATTGGTTCATGGGGCAATCTACGCAGCTTCAGCCTCCACATCGTACAGTATCAACTACATACTCAGCTCCTATTACACACCGAGAAAGGGCAAGAGGGTAAGAAAGCCCTAAATTAAAGTGAATAAATACATCTAGTAAACCAGATTTCGAAACAGCAACCGAAAATTACAATCCATACCAAGAAACAGGAAGATATATGGCTAAGTCAAAGGAACAAGATAAGCCTCCAGATAACATAAAAGGTTTGAGACAACTAATCATAGATGTTCAAACAAATCTCCTTAATAAATTCAATGAGATGGCTAAAGAGTTTAAGGATATTAAGTCACTGGGTCTGTCTTCTCTGCCTTGGGAGCATCCCTCCTCCCTACAGACACTCAGCTCCTGAAAATGTACACCTGTGCCAAGTTCATCTCCACTCCCTCCCTGGTCAGGAGCACTTAGCTACTTAGCTGATCATTGTGTGTAGTTGTGCTGAAAGGACTCCAGATAATGAGAGATGAGAGCTTCAGCAGCTTGGCAGCCCCATGTTCCCTGACCCCCCTTATCCCCATTCTCAGCTTCCAAACCAGCACCATCTCAAGGGACATCGACACAGCAGCCAATTTCATTGGGGATGGGGCCACCACGGTCAGGGTGGCTAACTCTGGAGCTGGGTTTGTGACTGTGTTTGGGAACTTTATCATTCATTATGCCAGGATGTACCAGGGATTGAAACCAGGACCTAGTATATGGGAAACAGGCATTCAATCACTTGAGCTACATCCACTACCATATTATTCCTTTTTACAACTGAATAATATTCCATTACATATAATACATTTTGTTTATCCATTCTCTGCTGGTGGATGTTGGTTCGTTTCCACCCTTTAGCTATTATGAGTGATGCTGCTGTGAATATTGGTGTGCAAGAATCTGTTTAGTCCCTGTTTTCAGTTTTGTGGGGAATGTAGCTGTAGGTTGAATTGCCTGGTCATATGGTAGTTCTCTTAAAAATTTTGAGAAACTTCCAAACTTTTTGACAGCATCTGCACTACTTTGCATTTCCAGTAACAATGTAAAAGGGTTCTAATATCTTCACATCCTTGCTAAGACTTGTTATTTTCCTTTTTTCCCCTTAAATTATGGCCATTTTATTGGGTGAGAAGAGGTATCTCATGGTTTTGATTTGCATTTTCTTGGTGACGGATGATTTTGGGTATCTTTACATGTGCTTGCTGGCTATTTGGACATCTAAAGAGGTGTCTGTTCCAGTCTTTGCCCATTTATAAATTGGGTTGTTTGTCTTTTTGTTGTTGAGCTGGAATTATTCATGTGTTATGGATATTGATAACTTATTGGATATGTGGTTTGCAGCTATTTTCTCCCATTCTGTGGACTGTCTTTTCATTTTCTTTATGGTGTCCTTTTTTGCATTAAAGTTTAGTTCTGATAAAATCTAATTTATTTTTTCATTGCTCATGATTTATCATGATGCTATCTCATGTAGCAAGTTGTGAATTGAAGTTTGATTTAATCATCCAATTCAACCCCTTCACTAGTGAGAAAACTGATACTTTGAGAAGTCAAAATATTCTCTCAGGAGCATTCCCTGGCAAAGCTGGAACTAGAGCTGAGGTCTCTAGCAGTCCAAGGTATAAGACACCACACTGCAGGAATCTCCCCAAGCCCAGTATCTGAGGTGACTGATTTTCCCTAGCAAGGAAAATATAGCAGATTCAGCAAAGATAAGTATTTTCCTTAAAAATGCATAAATAGTTATTTACAACTATGGAATCAGTATAAAGATGAGGAATTTCTTGCATTTTCTAAAGACTTGGCAAACTGAATAAGCCTTATTATTTTCTTGAATAAGCCTTTACTTACACAGGCTTGAAGTACCTGGATATAAATTAAAGTCCTTTCAGAAACAACAATTTAGACAATCTTAAGGGTTTTTCTTGTGGCTCAATCAGTGACTATACAAATTAAACCCAGGGTGCAGTCATGACCCCAGAGTATAAACTGATGCTCAGAAGGAGGTAATTCAAAATCATTCACCCTTGCCCTTTTGCTAATGTGATCAAGGGTTGAGAGGTAACACAGTTTGCTTTGAAATTGCTATATTATTCCCTTGGTTGTGGGGCTCTTACAAGAATGGGTCCTAACTTCCTATCTCTTCCTTCAGTTTGTGGGAGGTATCTACATATTTGGAGATGAGTAATGGACCTCCCTTTCTTCAGTCACTTGAATTTGAACCTCTGGTTGTAGCCTCTGCTTTCCAACTCCTTCCTGAGTTTTCAGATATCTGTTTTCTTTCTCTCCTTGGCCCTTTCTTTGGAGTTGAGTATCGCTAACAGCTTAGATGCCTGAAGAGTGCAAGGCGAAGTGGCCCAAGTGTTCTTATTCTTTCTAAGGTAAATGATAAGATGGTTTTGCAAGAAGCCTGGAAGGAAATTTCAGGAGGAGTCAAGGCAACCTGGATCATCTTAGCTTTCATACCCAAGAGATATTTGTTGGCAACTTAAGTTGCCAAAAATATGATGTGAAGCAGTGCTATATTTTATTTAGTAAAGAAACTGGGTCCAGGAGCAAATTTTCTGAAGTTCTCTCCAACTTTTAGCAACATTATGGTATAAAATCTACTCGTCCTTATAGTTTTAGGATTGCACATGATTTGAAAAAGAGAGATGTTATTTCTAATGTCTGTTCTACTAATGGCCACTGTGGCAGATCGATCACTAAGCAAGAGCTTCCTAGGACCTTAGTTTTTCTCCATCTATGAAATGGGAATAATCTCATCCCAGAGATTATTCAATGGTATGCAAAGGTACCTTGAGAATTTGGAAAAGATAATGCCATCAAATTCCTATGTGTATTGAATACAATTTGCTTTATCTTCATTCTCCATAGAGAATGATGTATATCATTTATATAGATATATTTTTAAAACTTCTCCTGCCATGATGATGATGGACAATGCCCATCTCAAGAAACAGAGAGAGTCTGCAATTGCAAGAAAGATAGTCTCATCCATCAGAGGGATCTAAGACCCCTCACAATTAGAAGCAGAGTGGGCATCACCATCCCAGAATCTGCAGGACTTGGGAATGCATAATAGACTAGAGCAGACTTACAGTTATTCTGCTAAAGAAGTATTGTTATTCAAGCAATGGAAGAACTTTTATCATTGATGTGGAAGCTGCAGCCCCCAGAGTTTCAGGAGAAGGGAGAGGGAAAAACAGATGTAAAATGGGGGCATTTTCTCGGCATTGGACCTGTCCTGAATGACATTGCAATGATGGATACAGGCCATTATGTATTTTGTCATAAGTTACAAAATTGTGCAGGACAGAGTGTAAACTATAATGAAAACTATAATCCACACTTAGTGGCACTGCTTCAATATGTGTTCATCAATTGTCACAATGTACCACACTAATGAAGGATGTTGTTAATGTGGGAAAGTGTGGGAAGGGGAGGGAGTGGGGCATATGGGAATCCCCTATATATTTTTATGTAACATTACCATATTCTAAAATATTTTTAAAAAATAAAAAAGTATTAAAAAATAAAAGTTGCTTCCCCCTATTTTTCTGGTTGGCCTAGAAAAGAAAATCGGCCATCCACATCTGACCATAAAACATCTGAACAATGAATCCACAGATGCTGAAGACTCTGAGCCCTGTTACCCTCATTTTATGCCTCAGTCACTTCAAGAATCAGTTGTGTTTCTTCCATGCCAGGGGAGGAATGTCAGTAGGTTTGTGATATCCTAATTAGAAGTAAATAATGTCCCTCAAAAATCATCTAAATACTAAACAGTAGTAATGAGAAGCCTTGCTCCAGCCTCCTTTTCCAGTATGACTTTACTAGTTTATTAACCTTCTCAAGGTTATCAAGATGAGAAAGCTATTCAGGAACAACACTGATGACTTAGTTTGAGTTGGTACCCAGGAATCTAGAGACAGGTCTGTGTCATACTTTTATTCAAAAGAAATAAGTTACAGGAATAATCAATTTGAATTCTGAAACAAATGAAGAGCAATATTATCACACTGGTGAGCAGAGAATACTGTCCTAGATATTGTTGCAGAGAAATTTGAGCAATGAAGCTTTGTCTTTATAGAGCCAAATGTAAAAATACCATGCATTTTCCAACATGTATTCTTAGGACACTTTCCTGCAAAACATGGTGTTCCCACCATTTGAAGAGTAAAACTAAAATATGGGTAGATCTTTAAGTCATCAGGGATTCCTTAAAATCTCTTTATTTGGGGAATTTACCTCAAGGCACTGTGAGTGTTAGTATATTGTGATCAAAGAAACCATTTTAGAAATGGTAAAAGGCATTTTGAATAAAATAGCAGGGGTGAGGTCAGGTTTCTCTCACATTAAATTCTTTGCTTCTCTTATTGGAGTAAATTTTTGGTTAGATGTCATTTATACCCACTTCTTTCCTACTGGTACAAAAAGGCTGTTTCTTCCCATCTTTTGAATAAAAACAGTGGTGGGCAGAATTTCTAAAATGACTGCATAAAGATGCCCTGCTTTCATCATCATGAATAAGATAATCATGCCTGTGATTTGTTATGTTACATGCCACAGTTGATCTAAAGATAAGGACATCACCTGGATTGGCCTGATCTAATTACATAAGCCCTTTAAAGCAGAGAGATTTTTCTGCTGGTGACAAAAGAGGAAGTCAGATTCAAAGCATGAGAAGGATTCAGTGTATCATTGCTGGCTTTGAGAACAGAGGGGAACAACTTCAAGGAATAGAGAGTAGCCTCTAAGAACTGAAAGCAACCCCTCAGCCACAAGCCAGAAGGAATGTGGGGAACTGAGCCCTACAATCAGGAAACTGAATTCTGGCAATAACCTGAATGAACATCTTCCTTAAAGCCCTCATACAAGGGCACAGCCTGGCCAACACCCTGACTTCAGTTTTTTGAGAACATAAGCAGAGCACTTACTTGAGCCTGCCTGGACTTGGGTCTACAGAACACTGAGAGAGTACATGGATGTTCTTTTAAACCCCTAAATTTGTGGTAACTTCTTATGCAGCAATGAAAACTAATTCAAGTGCAATCTTCTAATTTGTAGTAGTAGTAATTTTTCATCTGGAACTTCTATTGAAAGAAAATTTTTAAACATTTGATTTATCTGTCTGTCAGCTAATTTCATTGACTCTGATATAGCTTAGAAAGACTTACGAAAGAAGAGCTTTGAATTAACAACAACAAAAAAAAATATCATGGATGAGCATAAAGAAGAATTTGAAAGCATACATAGAAAAATAGCAGATTTTATGAGAATGAAAGGCATAACAAATAAAATTTTAAAAATACACTGGAGGCATATAACAGCAGATTTGTAGAGCCAATGAAAAAATCAGTGAGCTTGAAGACATGGCCCCTGAAATTGAACATACAAAACAACAGATAAAGAAAAGGACACAAATAATTGAACAAGACCTCAGGGAAATAAATGACAGTAATTGACATGCAAACTTATGTGCCTTGAGTGTCCCAGAAGGAGAATAGGAAAAAAAAAGGTCAGAAGAAATACTTGAAGAAATAATGGTAAAAATTATCCAACCCTATTGAAAGACATAGGTATCCACATCCAAGAAGTACAATATACTCCCATCTGAATAAATCAGAATGGACCTACTCGAGACACATACTAATCAGAATGTCAAAGGAAAAAGACAAAGAGAATTCTTAGAACACAAGAAAAATTGTGCATCACATACAAGGGATTCCCAATAATATTAAGTGCTGATTTCTCATCAGAAACCATGGAGGCAAGAAGGGAGTGGTATGATATAGTTAAGACCCTGAAAGAGAAAAACAGTCAGCCTATGATCTTATATTTGGAAAGGCTGTCTTTCAAAAATGAAGGTGAGTTTAGAATATTCACAGATAAACAGAAACTGAGAGAATATGAAATCAAATATCAATTTTACATGAAAAAATGAATGGAAATGATACAGCCTGAAAAAAGATAGGAGAGAGTTGGAAGAGAGTCTAGAAATGAAGATTATAAAAGTAAAAGTAGCTAAAATTGTAAAATGTGTGATGAAAATAAAATATGACAGCTAAAACTCAAAGGACAAATTAATGAAGAAAGAATTGCCTTTCAGTTTTAACATTGAATGTTAATGGAATAAACTCCCCAATCAAAAGGCACAGACTGGCAGAAATGGATAATAAATTATGAGCCATCAATATTCTGTCTACAATAAGCATGACCAAATGGGTTTCATCCCTGGTATGAAAGGATGGTTCAACATAAGAAAATCAATCAATGTAATACACCATATAAACAGATTGAAAGAAAAAAATCCATGTGATCATCTCTATAGATGCAGAAAAAGCATTCAAGCAACTACAGCACTCTTTCTTGATAAAAACACTGCAAAAGTTAGGAATAAAAGAAAACTTTCTGAACATGATAAAGGGTATATATGAAAAACCCAAAGCTTACATCATCTTCAATGGTGAAATCCTAAGAAACTTCCCTCTGAGATCAGGAACAAGACAAGGATGCCTACTATCACCACTATTAAACATTGTCTTAGAAGTACTTGCTCGACACTGAGGCAAGAAAAAGATATAAATCACATCCAAATTGGAAAGGAAGAGGTAAAAATTTCGACATTTGTAGAAGACAAGATCCTGTATGTAGAAAGTCCTGAGAAATCTACAACAAAGCTTCTAGAAGTTACAAAGGAGTTCAGTAACATCACAGGCTATAAGATCAATGCTCAAAAATCAGTAGCATTTCTGTACACCAATAATGAGCAATCTAAGGAGGAAATCAAGAAAAAAATATGATTAACAATAGTAACTAAAAGAACCAAATTCCTAGGAATAAATTTCACTAAAGACATAAAGGACTTATATACAGAAAACTACACAATGCTGTTAAAGGAAATCAAAGACGACTTAAATAAATGGAAGAATATTCCCTGTTCATAGATAGGAAGATTAACATCTTCAAGATGTCTATCCTACCCAAACTATTCTACAGATTTAATGCAATCCCAATAAAAATTTAGACTGTATTTTTTAAGGAACTGGAAAAACTAACTACAAAATTTATTTGGAATGGTAAGAGACCCCAAACCCCCAAAGACACATTGAAAAAGAAAGATGAATTTGGAGGTATCACACTACCTGAATTTAAAACATACTACAAAGATACAGTGGTCAAAATTGCATGATATTGGCACAAGGATAGACATACTGACTAAAGGAACCAAATTGAGAGTTTGATATAAATCCTTGCATATTCAGTCATCTGATATTTGATAAGGCCATGAAGCCCACTCAGTTGGGAGAGAATGGTCTCTTCAACAAGTAGTGCTTGGAGAACTGGATATCCATATCCAAAAGAATGAGAGAAGAACACCATTTCACACCTTATACAAAAATCAACTCAAGATGGAGCAAAGATCTCAATACAAGAGACAAGACCATAAAAACCATGGGAGACAGTGTAGGGAAGCATCTACAGGACATTGTAATAGGAAATGGTTTCATGAACTTCACACCCAAAGCACGAGCAGCAAAAGAAAAAATAGATAAATGGGATACACTCAAAATTATAAACTTTTGCACCTCCAAGGATGTTTTCAAGAAAATAAAAAGGCAACCTACCCAATGGGAGAAAATATTTGGGAAGCATATGTCTGATAGGAGCCTAATATCCTGCATATATAATGAAATCCTACACCTCAAAAATAAAAAGACAGCAACCCGACCTGAAAAGACTTCTCCAAGGAAGAAATATAAATGGCTCAAAAGCACATGTAAAAATGCTGGACATTGCTAGCTATTAGGGAAATGCTAATGAAAACTACAGTGAAATACCATCTTACACCCATTTGAATGGTGGCTATTAAAAAAACAGCAGACTATAAGTGTTGGAGAGAATGTGTAGATATGGGAACACTCATCCACTGCTGGTGGGATTGTGGAATGGTCCAGCAACTGTGGAGGACAGTTGGTGGTTCCGCAAAAATCTAACTATAGATCTTCTGTATGATCCAGTGAATCCACTGCTGGGTATATACCCAGAAGAACTGAAAGCAAAGACAAGAATAGATATATGCACACCAATGTTCATAACGGCATTGTTCACTATTGCCAAAAGTTGGAATCAACCCAGGTACCCATCAACAGATGAATGGATAAACAAAATGTGGTGCATATCTACAATGGAATATTCCTCAGCTGTAAGAAGGAAAAAAGTGCTAACACACGGGATAACATGGATGAATCTTGAAGATTTTATGTTGAGTGAAGCAAGCCAGGCATTGAAGGATGAACAGTACATGACCTCACTAATATGAATTAAGGAAATTGAGCAGTCTCTGAGAACTATTGTCTGAAAGATAGGTTTACAAAAAAGAGAAAAAGAGAGAAAGTTATGATCCATCACCCATATGGACATAATCTATGGTAAAGTGATACAGTGTAGATGTGTATTGAAGGGATAGGACAGGTGGGTAGTGATATTATTGGGTTTGGTTGTGCAGGTTTGACAGGTGGGTACATTGAGATGGGTGGGTTAGAATACCCAGGATACTGGGGGGAAAGATGGAGAGGGACCAGGTGAACACTTGGGATTTGAGGTGGAAAGTACAGAGTTGGGAATACTCTTATGGCAATATGACAAGGAAATGCCACTGGTTTAGGATGTTGGTTGGGGGGGGACATTTGGGACAGGGCACCTCTGGAGCAGGCTTCTAGTGAGGGTGTGAGTGTTCATCCTGTCATGACTTGTATCAGCGGGTGGAGACCTTTAAATGAGTGGAAGGAGATGGACTCCCATCTTTGGAAGGATGGATTCTCTCAGAAATAGGTGGGTGTCTCTTAAGAGCAAGGGTGTTTCCTAATAGGGGAGGACAAACCAGTGTGTCAATACCTCTGGTTGCATGTAACTATGAATCTTGTTATCCAAGGAGTCAAGCCAGGGCATCTTCATGGGCCCCGGGTGATGGGGAGAGAGGAACAAAATACATCAAACAGGGGGTATTTAATGGTCAGTGGAAATGTTTTTCATTACCTTAAAATGATGGACAGAGGGCATGGTAAATATCATCAAAATTTATAAACATGTATGGTCTAAAATGTAAACCATAATGTAAACCATTGAGAATGTTTAGTAGCTATGTTTCACTATCTGTATATCAGTTATAATAATGCTACAATCCACATACAAACAGGTTTTAATATGGGGTGAGGAAAGGGGGAGGAGGTCAGGTATATGAGAGTCTCTTGTATTCTGTGTGTGACTTTGCTGTGACCTAAAACTTTTTTGAAAACAAAATGAAAAATAGTGAGACACTCGGAGTGAGAAGGGGAAGATGCCATAGTACAGATTGGACACCTGATATTGCAGTGATAAAATGCAAAATATAAAATTTTTAAAAAAATATTTTCCTGATTTTTTTAATATCCCAGTTATTTAATTTAATTTAAATTTTACTTTTTAAAAAAGTTTTCATGTATTTTATCTCTTACATTTAAACTTATCATTAATATTTCATTTTCCTATTAATTGTATTTGGCTATCATATTGGCTTCATCTTTAAAGAAGCTTTGGATCACAGAATTGTTACAACTGGGGCAGGAAAGAATCATTTGTTGGGGGTTGTCAGGGATTGGTGGTTTATGAGAGGAACTTCACCTGAACATACATAAAAGGAATATAAAATTGTTCAAATGCTCACAGGGCATAGTCACAGTGGGTGGAGACTCACTCAATAAATGAGAGAATACTGATTTCCCATCCTGAAGAGCTCTGCCACATTCTCCAATGGAGCAGCAATAGTCCCCCAAGTGCAGGGGCAGTGTCTGGCAATGAGGATGATCCACTGATGGGCTCTTGTTATTAATGACTAACCTTAGGAGTCTTTGCTCTTTAAATTGAAACTTAGCCTATTGTTTTGGGGTGCCTAAGGGTTGTCTCCTGAGAGCCTCCTTGTTACTCAGATGTGGCCTCTGTATAAGTGAAACTCAGCAAATGAGTGCATTACCTTCCTCCCAGCATGGGACATGACTCCCAGGGATGAGCCTCCCTGGTAAAAAGGGAGTACTACCAAGTGCCAACTGGCTATGCAACTGGAAAAAGACCTTGAATAAAAGGGGGAAAGGTAAAGAGAAATGAGTTCATGTGGCTAAGAGACTGCAAAGAGAGTCAGGAGGTCATCCCAGAGGTAACACTTGCGCACACCTCAGTAGGATCTCATAGAACACCAAAGTGGCTAACATCCCACACAGAGGGGTTCCTGAGGGCTCTGGAGACACCCAGGTCCTATATAAGGGGGGATAGCTCCAGAGATTGATGCCTTATCAGTGGGCTATACTTTGGAATCTGTTCTCCTGAGAGTGACAGAGTTGGCCTCAAATAAGTCCTCCCTGCACATGATCCATCAGTCCCTTCTATTCAAACCTATATGTGGTGCTGGAGATTGAAAGTGTACTTCCAGAGACTGGAGGCTTTGCCCTGCTCATGTGCCAGTTGTACATGGAATCTCAGTGGAGCTGCAACTCCTACTCTACAGCTCAGTGGACTCACCCAAGTCACCTGGTGAGGAGATGATGATGGACAATGGACATCCCAGAGAATGGAGAAAGTCTGCAGCTGCAGGCAGGATAATCCTATCCATCTTATCCATTGGATATAAGCCCCCTCTCACTTGGACGTGGAATGGACATCACCATCCCAGATCCTCAGGATTGGGGGAAGAGCTATGGACTAGAGTGGACTTACTGGTATTCTGTTGTAGACATATAGTGACTCAAGCAATGGAAGAAATTACAACATTGAGGTGGAGCCAGTGGCCACTGGATGCTTTTGGTGCAGGGAGAGGGAAAAGCAGTTGTAATACAGGGACTTTTTGGGTCTTCAAAATTATCCTGAATGACTTTACAATGACATATATAGGCCATGTGGGAGAGAGTGTGGTCTACAATGTGAACTACGGTCCATGCTTAGTGGCATAGCCCCAGGATGTATATATCCATTGCAGTTGATGTGCCACACTAATGAAAGATGTTTATGTGGGATGTTGTGGAAGGTGTGGGAGGTTGGGAAGATGGAAATCCCTATAATTTTTGTGTAACATTTATGTAATATAAGCATCTTTTAAAATACATATAGAAAAAAAAGAGCTAAAGGATATCAGGAAAATGAATGAACAATATGAGAATCTGAATAAAGGATATAAATTTTAAAAAGGAACCAAAAATAATTACTGGAGTTGAAAATCACAATAATTTAAATGGAAAAAAAATCTCTAAAGGGCTTCAACAGCAGATTGCCACTGACAGAAAGAAGAATCAGTGAACTCAAAGATGGGACAATTGAAATTGTTCAGGCTAAGATGCAAAAAGAAAAAAGAAAGAAAAGAGTGAACAGAATTTAAAAGACATGTGGGAAAACATTAAATTTACCAATATATGCATTATGGGAGTCCAGAAGGAAAAGAAGAAAGGAAAGGAAAGAAGGAATCTGTAGCAGTTTGATATTGTTCATGAATTCTAAAAATAGATATTGGAATATGTTTACAAACTGGTCTGTCCCTTTGGGCATTAGATATATTGGATTCAGAGGTTTCACTTTTACTTGATTAAATAATGTTTAAGGCTTTGATTGGGCCATGTTAGTAGTATATTGAGTCATCCATCCCCCCCCGACCAAGGGGGCTGGGTCTCAGAGAAACTGCACTTCAGAGAAGGGAGGTTGGAGTTTTAAGCTGGAGACCTGGGAAATAAACACAGAGGAGAAGAACACAGAGAAATAGAGATGGCTCTGTAGACACAGCAGAGGCCCTGGGAAGAGAGATGAGCCTAATAGCCTACAGCTGCTGCTGAGCCCTGAGAGAAACAAGCCCTGGGGAGAGAGATGAGCCTTATAACAGCCTATAGCTGATGTTGGAAGGAGCTGGGACCACAGAGTCTTAAAAAGAAGAAGGGAGGCTGGACCCTCACAGACATTGCCAGCCATCTTGCCCCAACAAGTGGCCATTGACTTTGGGTGAGAAAGTCCCTTTAATGGTACCTTGACTTGGACTCTTTAAGGCGTTGTGATTTAAGCTTCTGCCCAAATAAATACTCTTTATAAAAAACAATCAATTTAATCTCAAATTTAATTAAAGACTTGAATATATGCAAACAAGAAGTCAAAGGAACTAAAAATAAGATAAACTTAAAATGGACCATGCTGAGACTCTTAGTAGTCAAACTGCTAAATGCCAAGGAAAAAGAAGTTCCAAGAGAAAAGCAACCTGTTATGTATCAGCTAGCCCCAACCAGATTAAGTACCAATTTCTCATCAGAAAACATGGAGATTTAAAAAAAGTTTTTAAAAAAATTATTATTAGGAAAAGAAAAAAACACATGGAGAAAAGTCCATTCATTTGCCAGACAAAGTTGTTTCCAAGTCTTATTTATACAGTTGAGAGAGAGAGGAAGATCATCTCTGGCACAAATGTAGAGGGCATTCCTCATTGCTTTAATAATGCTGTCTTCAGCATGATCTCAGGAGAAAAATAAGGAGGCAAAAATTCCCTCCTTGTTTGCCAACTGGAATTTTCATGGGGTTTCCTTGAGAGGTTATAAAGCTGTAGAATTGCTGCTCAGTTCTTCCCAAGGTTTGGAAATTTCCTATGTGATTTTCCAGGACATGGTTTTAGGAAATTTAAAAGTGTTTGAAAAAATTTTTTGTTCCCCAACCAATTATTTTTCCTGTTTTTTCTTTTTTTTAAACTGCTCCAGAATTACGATTTGAAGATGCTTTCATTCCTGCTTTATATTCAAGAATAAAACATTGTGTATACTGGTAAGGACTACAGTGTACTTTTTACAGAATTTAGAGCAAAACATGTTTGCTTACTAAATGCAAGAGCTAAATTCTGGAACACAGCACAGCATCGATTCATGACGACGAGTGCTGTTCTTGGACTGGGATAACAAAGAGAGCTTGTTTTAGGTACAAATGTGCAACAGTGTTTAGAATCACCCAAAATGTTATTTTTATCTCTCAATAATTAATTTTGATACTCCATGTCTATATATGTTATATATATTATATATACATAATTTTTTCTTTCATAATTGAGATTTTATTGGTTGTTTTGAAGCTCAGCAGAGACATTATGAGCAATTTGTACACAATTCTTAATGTACCTATCGAAAACCTAAAAAGCCATGTAGTTCTTTTTCTAAAGTTATCCCAGTGACATTCCAGCTTAAAATTTGGAGACAAGTTTTCTTTAAAAGGATATCAAATACCAATATTTTCAAATGTTAATAAACTGTTATATCTTTAAGTGCCACAAATTTGCATTTTAATTACATATATATACCGACCTGCCCTTCCAGAATTTATCCATATATCCATTAATCCATTCTTCCCTACCAACTTAAAATTCCACATTCATCATTTATTAAATAACAGAATTTATACTAAATTTCCAAGATAGATGGCTTAATTTCTTGGCAATTTCTTCTGTTCTTTAGAATTCTTTAGTACTGGGCCTATAGCAAAATGTTTACAAACCAGAGCTTTAAGATATGTTCTGATATCTAGTAGAGCTCATCTCCCATCTCTGTTCTTCTCTCTTTTTTTTAATTACCAAGGCTATTAAACCACAGACACACAGCTCTATACATTTTAGAATTATCTTATCAATTTCCATTAAAAAAGACTTTGTCATTTTCTTTGTGATTTAATTAATTCATCACAGAATTGATGTCTCTAAAATAAGGTCTCCCCTAGGGTGTGGAGAATCACACAAATAACATTTGCAAGATACGTGTCAATTTTTTAAAAATATTTACAAATCATAAAAAAATTTCCATTGCTAGGATCACAAGTCTACAGTAGAACAACTGTAAGTCTACACTAGTCCATTGTCCATTCCCCAATCCTGAGGATTCTGTGATGTTGATGCCCACTCCACGTCTAATTGAGAGGGAGCTTAGATCCCATGGGACAGATGCATGGGTATTTTTTGCTTGCAGTTGCAGACTCTCTCTGTTCCTTGAGATGGTTATTCTCAGTTATCATCTCCTTGTTAGTTGTCCTGGGTCAATCCAATGAACTGAAGTGTAGGTGTTGCAGATACAGGTCATTGTATATCTTGTAATAACTTGCAAAAATGTGTGGGAAAGAGTGTAAGCTAAAATGTAAACTATAATCATCACTTAGTGGCAATGCTCCAAGATGTGTTCATCAATTTTGGAAAATGTACCACACTAATGAATGCTGTTGTTGATATGAGAAAATGTGGGAGGGCTACAGTGCAGGGCATATGGGTATTTCCTATAATTTTTGTCTAATATTTATGTAATCTAAGTTTCTTTGAAAAATTAAAAAGTATACAAAAAATAAAAAAATAAAAATCACATACAATTTGACCTAAGAACATTTTACAAAATCAATGGGCCAGTGTGAGATAACACTATATTTATTGATACAGATTTATACTTGTGGATAAAGTGGTTGTTATACATTTGTATATTGTCCAATCATAGCACATAAAGTGTCTTCCTACTGCACAGACACCTCTCTTTCTGTGAGTCCAGGAACCATCTCTTTCTGTTTTCTTTGGAGCCTGTGTGGATTGAAATAATGCCTTTGTATTGATATAACACAGGCCAAAATCTTGGTGGCATAAACCAACAGAAATTTATTTTGTCACATTTCTGGAGGCTAGAAGTCTGAAATCAAGGTGTCAGAAGGGCCATGCTCTTTCTGCAACCTGTATATGAGAGTCCTTCTGTAAGTCTTCCTAGGTTCTGGCAGTTACCAAGAAATCTTCATGGTATAAACCAACAGAAATTTATTTTGTCACATTTCTGGAGGCTGGAAGTATGAAATCAAGGTGTCAGAAGGGCCATGCTCTCTCTGAAACCTGTGTATGAGAGACCTTCCTTAGCTATTCCTAGCTTCTGGCAGTTACCAACAATCCTTGGCATTCCTTGGCTTATAGGAGTGTAATTCCAATCTCTGCCTCACTGTTTACATGGCCTTCTTCCCTGTGTCTCTCTGAAGGTGTCTAAATCTCTTCTACTTACAAAGCCACCGGTCATATTGAATTAGAACTCACTCTAATCCAGTTTGGACTCAATTACTCATATTTTCAAAAATTTTATTTCCAAATAGGTCATTCATGGGACTTGAGGGTAAGACTTGTACTTACAATTTGGGGGATACATTTTAACCCACAACATTCCCCTGCAGGCCCTTAATACATTTATTTGATGCTCTTAATTTACATCATTACTCATGATTCTGTGTCAATCATCCGATGATACATAAGTACTGGATTCCAATGACTTTTTCAAGGATTACTTTATTGATGATGACCACTAATGTAATTCTGATAATCACACTGCAAGACAGGGAAAACAATATTCATCTCCTGGTCATGTTAAATTGACTATTCATAATTTTATAGCATAAGTATAGAACTACGCACCTTCCACCCTTGTTCTCCTTTGAATTCTTTAGGCCATAATCACTGCATTTCTGGAATGTAATGTCTCTCATTGGGTATGACTTAAGATCACCACAGGAGTGTATAATACCACCATATCCATCAGTGGCCAGATAGGGAATCAGTTGGAAAAGAACTATGCATTGAAGAGCAATGGTTTTGAAAGCCACTGAAGGAGATAGATGCAGCAAACCAGGAGAACTGTTTGAAATATGTCACAGAACCTGTGGAAGGACAGGGGTAACTGCTGTGGGTACCAGATAGTGGGATACATAGCAGGAAAGAATGCCTGTCCCACCACCACCACCCTCAGTGCTATAGATGGCAGCACAACTGTTTGAGCATGAACAAATGGGAGTTGATAAAGCCCACATCCATGGTCCAGGGGCAAGAGTCAGCAGAGGGCCATTTGTAGCCTAAATCCCTAAAGCTGTCCTCTGTTCCCAAAAATCAGAATGTCAGCACCATTCTGGTAAAACAAGGTAGAACAATCTTGGAAAAGAAATAAAGAGCCAGACTACAGCCATTTTCTTGACAGCTCACCCTCCTGGAACCAAAGTCCCTGCCATAGGGCTGGGGATAATGTCATTGGTACAAAATCCAGAGTACCCTATAAGGGAGAAACAGGTACTGGGCCCAAGCAGTTGGGTCCAGGATAGGGTGTCCTACCCAGAACTCATTATAGACTGTATCCAGTCCCAGGTTCTAGAGGAGATCTTGGAAAATTTCACAGAAGTCACTCCATGGTATGGTGCTGCAGACAGGACCTTGTTTGCCCAGGTATAAGGGAAGTACTGCTTAAAATATTGGTTCTTCTTACAACATGGACACCTTGCTGCATGCAAACTGGGGAGATTCTAATCTCTAAATTTTTATATGTGTTTATCCTCCCCTTCTTCTTTCCCAACTATTTAATTATCAAATGTCAAAAAATTTTCATTTAAATTTATATTCATTCAGTAATATTTATTAAACACATACTAAGTGACTGGGAGTAACCACTGAGTTGGCAGCATGAATGAATAAACATAATTCCCACCCTAACAGGGATTACAATTTTGAGGAAAAAACAGAATATAAAAGTCAACAAAAATTTTAAATTATACTTTGAGACCACTGATATTAAGTATATAAACAGGATGAAGAGTATAGAATAACATAGATAAAGCTATGAGGAAAGACTTCTTTGAAGAGTGTGGAGTTGATCTGAAAATGGGAAAAAATGAGAGGGTTTCACCCAGGCAATGCCTCTGAGAAAAACGATTCCAGCAGAGAGAAGAATGAGAACAAAAGCCCTGAACTGAGTCTTGTGGATTGAAGCTTGTGACCTATAAAGGTGTGTTCAAGTCCCAACACCTGGTCCTGTGGGTATGAACACATTTGTAAATAGGACCTTTGAAGATGTTATTAGTCAAGTGTTCCCAAACTGAATGAGGGTGACTTTAATCCAATATGGCTGAAGACCTTATAAGCAAAGGAAATCGTACAGAGAGAAAGTCACAAGTGTAGCCAGAAACTGGATGCCAACACAACCCAGGAAGGGAAGGAAAAGTCACTGCCATGTGCATTGCCATGTCACAGAAAAGTCAGGGAACCTCAAGATTACTGGTCATCCAGTGTAGCCATTGGGAAGTTTGATGTAATTATGAATTTCAAAAATATATATTGGATTATGCTTGTAAACTGGTCTGTTAATCTGGGCATGATTAAGTTATGATTAGGGTGTTAACTGGGCCACATCAGTAGGGCATTGAGCCCTACCCCTTGGTGGGTGGGGGAATCAAATATAAAAGGCAAGGCAAGAGAGAGAACAGTTTTGATGTTGGAGTCTTGAGCTGGAGCCCTGGGAAGTAAGAGAGCTTGGTCATGAGGAAGGAGAGAAGGCCCTGGAATAGAGACAAGCCATTCGCCTGATAGTCTACAACTGGCCTTGTGGAGAGAAGCAAAGCCTAGAGAGCCTCATAGTTTATAGCTGACGTTGTGGAGGAAACAGAAGAGCTAAACCCAGAGAGAAATGTAGCCCCGGGGAAAAGAGGAACACAAGAAGCCTCAACCCTGGCAAATGTCGGCAGCTGTCTTTCTCCAACACGTGGCAATGGACTTTGGTGAGGGAAGGAGCTTATGCTTTATGGCCTGGTAGCTGTGGACTTCTACCCCAAATAAATACCCTTTATAAAGACCAACATATTTCTGGTATTTTGCATAAGCAGCCCTTTGGCTGACTAATACATCCATAAAATACCAATTCCAAGAGAAAGCAAGCCTTCTAGCCTCTGAAACTGAGAGCCAATAAATTCCTGCTGTTAAACCAACCCGTTGTAAGGTATTTTTTTAAGTAGCTGAGAAACTAATACACTAGGGAAAGCTTGGATTGTTTAAAAGAGAGGTTTTTAAAACAGAAGAAAAGAACTGTGGCCAGAGCCCTGTGAGAAACAGATTAGAGTAAAAAATGTACTGGAGATGTCAAAAGAAACACGATTAGGGAGAACATTGCATCATAACCTGATGTGAATGCATATAAGATGCCACTGACTACTTGGTATGCAATGGATTGGAGTGGAGGGTAAGGGTAAGTTCTCAATGTATTTGAATGTATTTGAAGAGAAAATTTTTAGCATATTAGCTAGTGACTACTAAGGGTTCCTCATTTCATTCAAAGTTTTCTCATGGCATTTTTTCATCTCTAAATTCCTCAGGGTATAGATCAAAGGATTTAACATAGGTTCAACAATTGTAAAGAACACAGCAATTGCCTTGCTTATGGGGTAAGTGGCCACAGTCTTCGAATAAGAGAAGATGCATGGCACAAAGAACAAGAGGTCCACTGTGAGGTAGGAGCCATGGGTGGAGAGGGCTTTGCACTGCCCATCAGAGCTGCAAGACCTCAGAGAGCAGAGAATGACCACATGGGAGTAAATGAGAACAGAGAACATGGTCACACACATCATTCCACTGTTGAGGATGACAAGGAGGCCTAGGATGTGGGTGTCCATGCAGGACAGTTTCAACAATGGAAACAAATCACACAGACAGTGTTCAATGATATTGGGCCAGAGAATGATATTTGGTACATAAAGAGAAGCTGTATCATTGCATGCATATATCCCCCAACCTAGGCCACTCCCAGCAGCAGGCAGCAAAGCCGAGGACTCATGATGATCTGGTAGTGCAGGGGCTTACATATGGCCACATAGTGGTCATAGGCCATAATGATGAGAATGATGATCCCCACACCAACAAAGAAATGTTTTGCAAAGAGCTGAATCATGCAGCCTTCCAGGGAGATGGTAGTGATCTTAAAGAGGGAGTCCACAATCATTTTGGGGGCAATGACAGAAGAGTAGGTAATATCCATGAAGAAAAAGGAAGTAAGGAAAAAATAAATAGGTAATATTAGATTGCAATTTGTGGTCATAGTTACCACAATGAGTAGGGTTCTCATCATTGTGGCCACATACATGATTAAAACCACAGCAGAGAATATTTTCCGCATCACTGGATTCTTTGTAATACCCCAAAAATGAATTCTGTCACTTTATTTTGACTATTTAGTATGTGGTTATGTGAGCTGGAACACCTGCAAAAGCAATATTATTTTTAATTAGTAATCATTCAGTGTCTTGGGCACTTTTTGTACTGTTTTACCCTCTTTTCACCTACTACTTTTCTTCATCTCTACAGCAAACAGCTGCTCACAATTGCAGCCTGGCAGCAGCTTTATTCCACTGAATCCTCCTGATAATATCTCTTCTCATGAACTCATCTCTTGCTTTCTGCCTTGGCACTACCTGTTTGAGACACTTTGGGGACTTGGATTTATCATTCTAGTGCATATGCATGCCTGGAAATATGAGGTAGTTAACACTTCCTAGGGAAAAACTTGCCCATTAGGATTTAAGATCCAGTGGAAAAATGCTAATCACCTTAACAAAATATTGGGTTAACATTCATTCCTTCCCATTTTCCACTCTTACGAGTGCCTCTGTTCAATTTTGCAAAAGAAAATATTTCCATACAAGTCTGTCTCTCAGCCTCTGTTTTTGGGGATATCCAAGCTGGGTTGTTGACCTCCAGTGATCACCAAGTATATTTAAGAACTTGCAAAATTTCATATGAATTTTCATTATTTTTTTTCAAATACTTATTATGCACCTAGAATATGCTAGCTGAAAGCCTACAAGATAGATATATCTTGTAACAATGGCTCTCCACTTATTAAGAACTTTACTCTTTCTGTCTACATGGCTTCCTTGTCAAATTGGCTTATTATTATTACTATTATTGTTACATATAGCTAATATTTAATGGGTTCCTGCTGTGTCTCAGGCAGTAGAATCAACTGTGAGAGATTTTCCTCATTTTATGGATGAAATACTGAGGCTAAGAGGAGTGAAAAATGACTGAATTCAAATTCATCTTTTCAGGGTGCTCCATATGTGTCAAACACTGTGTTTCATTATATAATTTTCATAGCAATCTAGTGAGATACATTTATGCTTCCTGTGCTCATTCCATTTAACAAGACAATTGTGCAATTCTAACATACATTTCTAACATGTTGTAATTATATATAAGAACAATCTAATCCTAAAACTAGAAATCACAATCTTTGACTTTGTTTTCAAATGGTACTAATCATTTTCCAGATGTGCTGTTAATTACAGAAACTAAAACCTTGAGTTTTTTCCTCTGCTCCAGGAAGGCCCAGATCCACAACTTAACTGATACCACCTCTGCACATGAACCTGTATCAGTGCAAATTGTTCCTTCCATTCTTCCTTACAAATTAGTGTTTCCAGATGGAACAAAGGATTCTAAAGGATAATAAAAATATCAATAAAAAAACTCCTTTGTTTTCCTCTCACTATGTGCCAGCAATGTGGTTGCTCAGTCATGTTCATTATCTAATTTCCATATCATCCAACGTGGTTACTATTACAAAATCCATCTTGGAGATGAGGGAACTGAGGCTTGGAGACATTGAGTTTTTATCTAAGGTGAGTGGGGTTAATGAATCCAAGTAGTTTCATTTTGAAGCACACATTCATAACTATTACACTGTACACTGAAGAAATGAACAGCAGCCTCTGCCAGTCAAATGCAATAGCTATTACACCCAAGAACAAATTGTATGGTTAAAAAAAAACAGCTTTAGTAAATACAAAAATTCTCTTTACCAAAGGTATTTAATTAGAAGCTGTCTGTCATTCTGTTGGAATAGATTAGAGGACTTTTTTTAGATGGGATATAAATGACATGTTCTCTAAGACTCATCTAAATACTCAGAGGCCCGTTCTTAATAGCCTTCTCCATGCTAAACAAAGTATACCACTCCTAGAAGACTCTTTACAAATCTTCAATGTGGACTAATTCCAACCTTTACCATCTTGAGTCTAAGAACTTCATTAGTTCTTGAAGAGTCCTCATAATGTAGAAGGAATGCATTCTTGGAAATCAGGATAACTGAATTTATTCAAGATTATCATTCTACCTCCTTTGGATGCCTTGTTTCATTGCTTGTCACTGTGGATTTTTGGTCCTTCACCTGGAATATGAGGTAGTTGTGGTTATCAGTGGAATATCAGAGGCTCAAAGAAGATATCTCAGAGATGCTGCCCCTTTCAAACCTAGCAGTTCAACTCTTATCCACATTAACTGTTTGCACTTCCAAGTACGATTTCTTTTGAGTCGTCTCATGATGAAATATTTTTAAACATGCAGTAGATTAGATAATGTTCCTTCTGTCTTAAAATCAATGAATATATCTCATTTCCTTTTTGACTACTAAAATACATCTAAACTTCTCAACCTGACATTAAAAACCATTCTCAATGCAATCATCCTCCTCTTTTGTACTTCTCCCTCCCACTGCAGACAGGCCCATCTCTCACTGCCAAAGCACACATATCAGCCTGTTTTATACAGTGGCAGAAGCCATGGATTCAGTGTGAGCAGACTTAGCTTTGCATCCCAGTCAGGCCACTTTTTGGCTACATATCAACCTTCCTAACTTTCAAATCCTGTAAAAATAAAATAATTCAACAATAAAGTGCTGATTTTCTCTTTTAATTACAATGAAACAATATGAGGTATGAAACATTATTATGATGTTTCTCTGATGCAGTGGATGAAGGTTAGAGAAATTATGAAACTTGCTTAAAGTGTTTTGTCAGGTTCATATTTCAGGCTCCTAATTATCATCTTCTGCATCCCCTCCAAGAATTTTATATTCTGCATCACAACATTGTTGTGAAGATCAAAGTTAGTAAGAAGCCTGAGATTCTATGGAGAGCATTACTGAAATATTCATCATGATTATTTCTTATCCCTATAAGCTCCTGACTTCCCGCTGTCTCTGACCATGCCCTTTGCTATCAACCAAATTCATCACTATGCACCTCATTTCCTCCCAATGTTCCCTCTGTCCACCATAACCTTGAGGGTTTGTTACATGCACCTGCATAGTTTTGTACCATGTTGGCAATAATTAAATTATCTTCTTAGCTCAATTTTTATATCGATTGCATGTTGGTCTTATCTCTTTAGGTGGGTGCTTAACATAGCTAATTTAGTCTCATTTCACTAAATTCTTAATGCTGTGCTGTGTACACACTAGACAATTAATCAAACCCATGAAATTCAATTCATGCAAAGAAAACTGCATTTGCATTGGACTATGGGTCCCCAACCACAATCGTGCAAGTCCCTGTCTCTTTAAATGAGCTTGCCATTCTGAGAGCTTAGCTGCTTATCCATTGGCATCTAGGCTCAAAGATCCAATTTATCAATCCTACCATTTACAATAATAGACATGCTTTAACCAAACCCATCTACTAAAGCATACCTTAGAATTCCAGTTCAGGGTTGAATCATTGCTATAAGATACTCTCTGTAACATTGTTTTCTCTTTCTGCAGTGAGTCCCAGTGAAAGACCATCCTTCACAGTACTGTTCAAATGAAGAAGTGGGAAATTATATATCCTTCAATTGTCTAATACTTAGTAAATATTTCTAAAGTTCAATAGTATGGCAGACAGTTTGGGGAATACAAGGATATATCCTTTCCTTAAAGATGGAAGCAGAATAAGCATAAATGAACCAATGTGCAGACAATATAAGTTCCAAAGTTGAAAGATACCAGTGTGATTTACACATTTTAAAGAAGATGAAAGGGTTAGGCCTTGAAATGATAATTTAGAAAATTGAAAGGAAAGTGAACAGTAAGGGCAACAGAATAACTAGGCCTGAAAAGAGAAAGGGCAAATGTGGTACACATAGCCAAAGATATGGACTTTGACATCACATAAACCTGACTTTGCTATGGAACTTCCAGGTATGGAATTGGCTAGAGGCTATACATTTGCTCTAATTTTCAGCTGATTCATTTTTAGTATTATTAAATCACACATATAAAGTGCCTGGCATTATGGTTTAAAATGTAATGTTTTAACTTGTAAACATTAAAGTATGCTAAAAATGTAGTATAGACATTCAGATATTAAAATGACTGACATATTGTAGACATATCATAAAACTTAGTCACATACACTCTTAGGTACAGGTCGCCTTGAGTAGACGTGCCTAGCTAGACCACAGTTAATTTTGGGAAAATATAGTGAGAATTTTAGTCTTAACTAAATCTCTGTAAAATTTGTGATCCTTCCTTCTACTCTATGCCTGACAACTTCTCAGTTTTATTCTCTATAAAATGGGAAATGAATGTTCTCTATCTGAAATGGTGGTTGTAAGTATTAAATGATTTTTTAATCATTTGGATGCTTGGAGCAGCATCTCCTTTCTTTTACTAGCATAAGGAGAATGATGCCAATCACCATTTAAAACCAGATCCTCTGTCTCTAGCTTTCCAACAAACATGCCTACATCTATTAAATGCCCAGTTGACTAACAGGATATCATGACTAATCAACCCTTATCAGTATGCAAGATTTGAATTGACTTTAAAAGTCAAATCTTCAAAAACCATTTTCTAAAATAGCCTGCAGTTCTAACCAAAAACGATCCTTTTGAATAAAACTGAAGGGTCTTTTACTGCTATTTTAATAAATTATAAAAGTAAATGGAAGTGGATGCAGCTCAAGTGATTAGGCTCCCATCTACCATATAAGAGCCCCAGGATTAAATTCCTGGGGCCTCCTGGTGAATGCAAGCCAGCCTGAGAGGAGAGCTGGCCCACATGGAGTGCTGGCCCATGTGGAGAGTTGGCCCATGTGGAGTACTGGACCATGCAGCAGTGTTGGCCCATGCAAAGTGCTGGCCTATGCAGAGAGCTGGCACAGCAAGATGATGCAACAAAAAGATACACAGAGGAGAGACAATAAGAGAAAAAATAGATCAGGGAGCTGAGGTGGCACAAGAGATTAAGCGCCTCTCTCCCACTCTGGAAGGTCCCAGGATCAGTTCCTGGTGCCACCTAAAGAGAAGACAAGCAAACAGAGAAGAACATACAGCCAGTGGACACCAAGAGAAGACAATGAAGGTGGGAGAAATAAATAAATTAATTAATTAATTTAAAAAAAGTAAAGCATGGCCCTTGGAAAGGTAGGGTAATTGAAAGTTTAAAGTCAAAGGACCACTCCCACCCACAAGCACTCACTCAACCTTGTATTAGCAGTTTAGTTCATGATCTTCAGATAAGAATTTTTATGTGGGTTTATTGCATATGTGCATTCATTTATGTATCCTACAATATATAAAAAATATGTTTCCAACTTTTGGCAATGGTGAATAATGTTGCTATTAACATCGGTGTGCAGAACAACAGCTGACTGGATAAACAAAATGTGGTCTATTCACAGGATGGAATATTATGCAGCTGTAAGAAGAAATGAAGTCATAAAGCATATGGCAACATGGATGAACGTGGAGGACATTATGTTGAGTGAAGCAAGCCAGACACAAAAGGGCAAATACTGTATGAATGCATTTCTATGAACCAAATATATTGTGTAACATATTGTTTGATTAAAAAAAAATTTATATGTATCCATTACATTTAATTGAGAAATGTATATATTTATTCATCTGTGTTTACCTTTTATTTTTTAATTGTTTATATTTTCAATTATTAAATGTACAAAATAAAGTTAAAAAAATATGTGAGATATTATCAAAATCTATTTTTGTATTAGTCCTTGAATATTTTAATTTAACAATTTACAAGGACATTATGTGACTTCAATATTCATTCATTTTCCATTTTAATTGCTATATATTATTCCATTTTATAATTGTACCATAATTCACTTAACAAGCTCATTTCTGCCTGATATTTCTTTTATTTCTAATCCTCTGCCTTATACATATGCTGTAATGATTATCACTTTACAGACATCTTTACTTACTAGGTTTGAATATTTCTCTTGGAGAAATTCCTTGAAACATCAGCACCAAGTCAGAGTATGCATATTTTAACTTGAATAAGTTTTGTAACATAGTATGCTGAAGGGTCATTTTCCCCTACAGCCTTACTAACACTACTTATTATCAATCTTGGTTATGTTCACCAAATAATATGGTGAAAAACAATTCATTTTAATTTGCTTTCATTCAGATATTCATTCATAGATTCACATAATTTCTCTCATGGCATAAACAAGATGACATAAACAAGAAATTATTATTGGTTTCCAGACAAAACCAAATAAATTACAATTTAATATTTATAGAGACATACTGTCTATATGCAGATATCCATATCAAACTAAACTAATATTAATAATAATAAAAAATTGCTAAACACCTGCTATGGATGAGGCATTTTGCTACATACTTACACATATTATATTATTTAATCCTCACATCTGCATGTGATGAGCACATTGTACAGCTGAGAAAGAGGAAAATAATTAGTTTTTTCAAGGCCATACAGTTAATAAGGAACATAGCTTGGACTTGAAACTGGGAATTTGACTTTAAAGTAGGTGTGCTTTTCCTGCATCTGAAATTTTGTGGAGATAATTTCTCCAAAAAAATCCTGGATAATATGTGGTGCTAGCAATTGTTTAGGGAGTGCCTTGGATTATCATCAATGAACCAGCAGTGGTCCTGTGTCCTTTGGAAGGTCTATTCCTAATTTACACATCCATGTAATCTGAGGAGTAAATCATAAAGGCATTGAGATTAACTCATCAAAGGGGAAGAGTCCAATCCGGACAAAATTTAAATATGTAAAACTGTCTTTTAGAAATCATGGCCTTCGAAATGGGCAAATGTATCACATATGTAAATTGAAAGTATGCTTTTAAAGATCACTTTTAAACTCATTTTCAAGAGTTTATTATAATGAAAGTTCATCATAATAAGTCATTGAAAATTTGAATCAAATATAGCAGTGTTACCCCTCCAGCAATAAAAATGTTTCAGACAGGTAAATACGTAAAACTTGTAAATTAAAAGGAAATTGAAATGTTTAAAGGAATAACTTAAAGTAGTCCATGAGTCCTAAGTCTTTATCACACTCTAAAGACCTTTCTGAGGGAAGTAATACCAACTCTTACTTTTGCATAAACTTTCGGTGAATTGCCTTGGGATGGGAGAAAGAAAATTTCCTCAGTTGGAAATATACATTAAGAGAAGCAAGACTAGCAGATCCTGTAGAGTTCTGGTTGCCTTCTTGCTATTTTTCTTGCATTCTATCTTAGTAATTAACCTTACATTTTCAGGGAAGGCAAGAGTCCAATATTTACTTAATTAGATTTCCCTATATCTTTTGAAAAATTGGGTTCCCAATAAGATTGAATTTAATTCATTCCATGGGACGTGTAGGAAATGGAATGATTCAAGCAGAATTCAAGCTACCTTAGGCCCTCCTCCTTTACATTTTCTAGAATTCTGACAAGTTGTCTGGAAATCTAAAGCTACCTTGTGAGCATGAGCAGATTACAAGAGTGGAAACCTTTACTGAATCATCACTGAGCAGTAGGAACCAGTGTCCTCAAATGTTTGGAACCAACTTCATATAGCCTCTGAAGACAGGAAAAAAAAAATCTCTAACTATTTAAAGTCACAGTTATTTCAGCTCTTTGTTGTTATCAGTCCCAAATAATCTTAATTAGAGTTCAGGATGTATCATGAATGATGCCGTGGCATGTCCCCATTCTCCATAAAATCTGTTGGTCTTGATAGCAATGAAATTCTATTGCCTGTAGAAATGCTTAGATGGTTTTTTAATTTCTCTGTGTACCACTATAACAAATCCTTATTGTCAAAAGTCACATAAGTGTGTCTCATTTGCATTAAAAAAGCCTTGCTTAAAATTACAAAAAAAATTCATGCAATTTTTTAGCAACTGGTGAAAAAATTTACTTAAATTGACAATTTCACATTTTACTTGATAATATTTTAACAATAAATATTTAAAAATTAAAATATATTGTATTATAAATTTCCCTTTGGGATTTCACTTTAAGAAATATTAGAAAAGTGTGCATTAATAATATTGCAATTAAAGTTCTAATGCCATAATCTCTTAGCATAAACTTTGATTATAAAAATAAAAGAAAAATCATAAAATAATTCTCAAACAAGAAGATATATACAGTAGAATAGAGTGCTGGTAATTGTAATATGAATCTGAAACCCTTTATTTTAGCAATAAAACAAAATAGAGCAATGAGAGGTGGAGAAATTTGGTATTATTTATGAATTCCAAAAATAGATATTGGATTATGTTTGTAAACTGATCTGTTCCTCTGGGTATATTAGATTGTATTATCTTCAAAAGTTTCATTTTTACTTGATTAAGTAATGATTAAGGCTTTGATTGGGCCATGTAAATAGGATGTTGAGTCCCCGCCCCCTAGGTGAGCAGGGAATCATAGAGAAAATGACAGCAGAGAGGAGTTAGAGTTTTGATGTTGGAGTTTTTATATTGGAGGCCTGGGAAGTAAAAACACAGAGAAGCAGATCCATGAGGAAGGAGAGAAGGCTCTGTTAGACACAGTAGAGGCCCCTGGAAGAGAGACAAGCCATTTGCATGATAGTCTCCAGCTAACCTTGTGGAGAGAGCTGATCAGCTGAGCCCACAGAGAAATGAGCCCTGAGAGAGAGATGAGATTTATCCCAGCCTACAGCTGCTATTGGAAGAAGCTGGGACCAGGGAGCCTTAAAAGGAAGAGGAAGCCTGAACCCTTGCAGATGTCGACAACCATCTTTCTCCAACATGTGGCAACAAACTTTGGTATGTCCTGGTAACTGTAGGATTTTACTCCAAATAAATACCCTTCAAAAAATCCAGCAGATTTCTGATATTTTGCATGAGCACCCCTTTAGCTGACTAATACAAGAGGGGAGAAGATAAAGAAGATGTGGGATAATTTTATTTATATCAAAGTGGTCATGGAACATTGAGCAAAATAGACAATATGTCCAGCCATAAAACAAGTTGTAATACATTTCAAAAGACTTAAATCATAGAGAATATATGCCTGATAATAATGGAATTCAAGTAGATATTATAATAAAAAATATAACTAGGCATTTCCAATTATTTACAAATTAAACAGAATAGTTCAAAATAACCCAGGTAAAGAAGAAGTCACACGGGATTCAAAAATATTTTTAATGGTAAGATAATAAAAACAAAAGAATATTGATATATATTGGATTAGCTAAAAGAATTCCTAGATAAAAATTTATAGCTTTACATGCAGTTATTAGATAACAAGAGAGATGAAAATATATGAATTATAATCTGATCTCAAGAAACTGGAAAAAAAAGAGCAAAATAAACTCAGAGAATTTTGCAGAATGGAATAGTAAATACAAGACAGAAATGATTGCTATAGCAATTTATTGAAATTAGAGAAAATATATAAAGTAAGACTCTATTTACAATGGTTTCACACCCACAGGAATGGATTAAGTTTAAGAACATGTTTTTCTGGGGTACCTACATAGCTTCAAACCACCCTAGTTCACTCTCCATACCCCAAAAAAACATGTTCTTTGCACATACAAAATACATTCATTCCATCACAATATACCAAATGCCTTAAGTCATTTCAGAATTAATGCTAAATACAAAATCTCATCAAAATAGGTTATCAGTTTGATCTAACCTGCGATATAATTTCCTTCTGTCTGTTGACCTGTCAAATCTAGAAAACAAGTTATCTGCTTCTAATATAGAATGGAAAGACAGCCATAAGATAAACATTCCCATTTCATTAGGGAGAAGTTGGAAGGAAATTGGGGGTCATGGGTCCCAAACAATTACAAAACACAACAGGGCAAATTCCATTATATTTCAAGGACTGAGATTCATCTATGGATCAATATTTTGCCCTCCAAACCTGATGGAGCAGCAACTAGATCCCTTCCAAGTACTTACTCAGTGATTCTGCTCTCCCTGAACACTGGGATGAAGACTCCAATGTCTGTGAAAATCAGGAGGACAGACAGGTTCTCTGAAAACTGTGAGACAAAAGCGTCACCCTTTCTGAGCATTGAGGAGGCATCATTCTCCATAAACAATGAGGCAGAAGGCTTGACTCCTCCAAGCACCTGGGCAGATGACCTGCACTTTCAAAGCACAAGGGTGGACCCAAATTTCCAAACAGATATATGGACCTGCTCTCTTGGCCTGAAGATTTGTCTTGACGTAAAGAGATCTCTTTGACCCAGGCTTCAGTTTTCATGGTTCTGCCCTGGAAGTTATTCTTCCTTCAATTTGTCACTTTTCTGTTGCTTTTAGTTCAGGCTGGCAATGTTTCTTCTCATCTAAATTTGGCAAAAACCTTGTCAGCTTTGCTTCAAGTTCATAGGTATCCACACCATCACACAGAAAGACATTCCACAAATTTTTCCTGCTTAAAAGCATTTCTCAACATGACATCCACTGAAAGAACTGACTCATTCCATGTTTGGTAAAACTCTCACATGGAGCCGTATTCTCTGGGGGCTTACTTTCCAGAAGCTCAGGTAGGTCCCTGATAAAGCTGCTTCTGGCACTAGACTCAACACACACTAACTAGATAGGCTCCAAATAGAATTTTCCAAACTATCACTTTCTGTTTACTTTTTGTCAGCTTATCACTTTCCTCTCACATTTTGCAATAAACTGCAAGAAGAAAGCAGGCTGCATCTTCCACACTTAGATTGGAAATCTCCTCAGCTGAATTTCCAAGGTCATAATTTTAACGTTCTTCCCTCCCACCTTTAGCATTTGTATTTCTACCTACCAACAGTCTCTTCAAAGAAATCTAAGCCTTTTCTTATCTTCTAGGTTCTACTCATTACCAAATCAATCCCAAAACTATTTGCACATTTGCAGGTATTTGCAATATCAGCACTCCACTTTTCTGGTACTTAAATCTGTTTTGGTTTCCTTGGTTTCTCAAGAAAATACCATGCAATGGGTTCATTTAAACAATGAGAATCCATTAGGTCATGCTTTTGTGGCTAGGAGATGTCCATATCAATCCATCATCAAAGCAATGCTTTCTTTCCAAAGAACTGATATTCTGGGCCTGGATGTCACTGATCCTTGTTCTTTAGATCTTCTGTCACATAACAATGCACATGGCAGCCCCTTCTGGCCTTTTTTATTATTTCCAAGCCCATTGACCTTCAACCCCTTGCTTCTCATGGCTTGCTCTCTCTCTATCTAACTTTCATTCTTCTTAAAAATGACTCCAGTAACAGGATAAAGACCCACCCTGCTTGAGTTGGGCCACCTCTAACTGAAGAACCCTTATCAATGGTCTTACTTACAATGAGTTAACACCCACAGGAATGGATTAAGTTTAAAGACATGTTTATATTTTTGGGGGGATACATACATCCAAACCATCACACTACCTTAACCAAATGAAAAAATTTAACATGTCAAGTACCTGGACTAATCAACTATATGTGCCTCCTGATATGTTACTCTGTGGTAGTTTGAATCATTGGTAGGCACTAGAAAATTATTTTCTTAAATTGGTCCAGCCATATGGGTATGAACCCATTGTGAATCTTTTAAGAGATTAATTTCATTTAAGAGTCGTTTAAATGAAAAACTACAAATTTTTACAATGTGGCTCTCTAACCAGCTGTGCAGTTGATGAGAAATACTTCATCCCCAATAGCTTCCCTATTTTAAAGTAGTGGGATGTTATAGGAAACACTTTGAAGTAGGTATCAAGAACCTTAAAATATTTTTATGGATTCCAATAGGACTTAAATATACCAAAATATTTAAAATATTCATAGTATTTTGATAAGAATTGATCATTTAATTATTTTTAATTACTATAGTAGTGGCAATTTATTTCAAATAATCGGGAAAATCTTTAAAATTACTGTACATTTACTGAGGACATTATAGAGGACATTAGATATTTTATTGACCCAATGTCTTGGCTGGTGTCTTAATTTGCCACAGGTCTCTTGATTCAAAATACCAGCAGTGGGTTGACTTTTACAATGGAAATTCTATTTAGGATAAAAGTTTACAATTCTAAGACCATGAAATATCCAAATTAAGGCACCATCAGAGATGCTTTCTCACCAGTCAGCTCCTGGTGATCCTGACATTCTACTGCATGACAACCAGTGATAAGGCAGAGCTGATCTCCTCAGCTGTGTGTTACTCCATTGACCAGATACTCGGGGGCTTCTTTCCATGCTTCTGTGCTCTGCTCATTCCAGGCACTGGGACCCCTCTAAGCTGCTTGGGGATTCTTTGTTTTCCTGCAATCCTCTCTCTTACATTGAAAGATCAATAAATTATGGCAATTTCCTTTCTCTCTGTGTCTCCTATTATATCAGATCCACTAAGAGGGGGGAGACCCAAGCTGGCTCATGCTCCACTGATGCAGTGCAATCAAAATCCCTAAAATAATCTTATTAAGTAATCTAATCAAGTGTTCCTCAACCAAATTTAATGCAAGCAAAGGACTCCACACCCACAGAATTGGATTAGTTCAAGAACATAATCCATTATTGTGATTCACAAAATTCAAACCATCACAGCCAATCTTTCTCTAAAGTAGGAATCAAGAAAAGGGTATTTGCACAATTAGTGTACATGGAGAAGTATTTCTAAAACATTGATATTCCTAAGACTGTCAATCCTGGGTATGTTATTCATCTGGTTAGTGCTGTGTGCAACTGACACTAACTCCCACTGATGAATCCCCCAGGAATGATGCAGGATGAACCTCAGAAGTACCAGTTAAAGATATGGAAAGGGAGAATTGTCCAGTTGCTCTCATATTCCATTGGTTTCCCAAGAAGTGTTGGCTCCCTTATAGGCTGGTATTAATGCGTAATCACAGGCAGCCCAGATGTGGAATCACAGAAATTGTAGGACTGAAAACAAGAAATATAAAATTCATCTCAAAGGTGCCACCAGAGAATACATCTGCTCATTTGGTACTGCAGCAACTACTAACAAAAAAACACTGGCTGATAGGATGTGAGAACAGGCCAGAAACATGTGGAACACACAAAAAAATTTTTGGTGTTATTCATATAGGTTTTTACAGACTGCTAACAAAGTAAAATTTACTTAATTTTAGTGTGCAATTCTGTGAGATTTAATACTTGTATACATGTAACCACCGCCACAACCAGATAAAGAGCAATTTCATCACCCCAAACTATACACACATGCTGCCTATCAGTAGTAAAATCCTTGCTTATTTTTTACTGCTGGCAAACACTTATCTGCTTTCCTTAGCCATTTACAGCATGTCATCTAATACAGAAAGCAACCTTTAAGATTGGCTCTTTCACTCAGAATTAAGCTTTTGATAGTTATCCAACTTGCAGTACATATCTTCATTCTTATTATTGCTATATAGTGTTTCATCATATGATCTGATGGTGTGAGGATTCATTTCAGGTGCTGTTTTAATAAATACAGAATTGCACCCTTGTTAGCATTGCATGGTACTGAATATAGCTAGATCAGTTACCAACTATATAACTAGGAAATGTTCCTTAATAGCTGTATGGATCAGTTTTTCCTGTGGCAAAAATAGAGATAACAATATTAGTTGCTGTATAGGGTTCTTGTGAGGAAAGAATTAGTAAACTGATGTGAAGCACTCAGATGAAATGGCATGCCATATCGTCATTCTTCTCAACTTAACCAATGTTTCAAATTCAGGGCAAGCTGCTATCATACCAATTCCAATTTTACTTGAAGGAAGGGAAGTGAAAGAACATCTTGAGTGTAAGAAAAGAATAGGGAGGGAATTAATTTGAGTAGAGAAAATATGTCATAAGTGATGTGGACTATAGAAAACAACCATTTCAGGATGGAAATAAAAGAAATACAAAAGGACTAAAGAAAGCAGAACGAAGATAGAGAAGTTAGAGAATGGGAGGAAAGTAGGAAAAAAGAATGAAGAGATTATGGATGTGTATTAATCTGCCAATGCAATGTACCAGAAATCTGTTGGCTTTAATAGAGGGTATTTATTTGACATAAAAGCTTACAGTTATAAGGTCCTAAAGAGTTCAACTCAAGGTTGCTTTCTCACCACTTGTGTTTTGCTTCAACACATGTCAGTTGTCATTTGTTGAAGCAAAATGGCCACTGATCTCTACCTAGTCTCTCCTCCCTGGACTGGCTCTTCCTATTAAGGGTATTTAGGCCCAGTTTCTTCATGATCTCAGCTGAACATGGGCATATGGCTTGTCTGTCAGGGCATCCTCTCTCTCATCTACAAACTATCAGGCAAGTGACTCTTCTTTCCCCTGGGATCAAAAATGATAGTGCTCTCTCTCTTCCTATGTCTCTTGAGTGAGTGTCCATTTATGTCAACCTACCAACGGGGTGGGAACTCAACCTGAGTCACACCTTACTGACGTAGTCGAATCAAAACCCTAATCTTAACAGGTAACTTTACCAAAGACATCTCTGCAGAATCTAATACAATCAAATGGTATTACACCCAGAAGAATAGATTAGTTTAAAAATATATTTCTCTTTATGGGATTAATAAATAATCTCAAACTGTCACAGAATGGAAGCAACAAAAAAAGCAAAAAAAAAATGTTTTCCATGCAAATATTTTAAATTCAAAATAAAGTGAAAACAAATTGAAATTGAGAAAGGAATAAATTTTATCTCAATAGAGTGAATGTAAGGTTAGAAGTAATCAAATTGAAAAGTAAATGTAAAAGAATCACATTTAACTTACAATAAGTATAATGAAATTTAAATTTATTAATAGATTTCTTTAACTTAAATTATTATATAAACCTTAAACCTTAGAAATAAAAATGTGAGAATGAAAGAAAATGTGACTTCTCATGATTTTACTCTTCCTGGATTTGTAACCTTCTCTTCTTTCTCGACTTGGATTATGCTGTGAGAATTGTGCCATTTGGAAATGAATATCACTACTCCTATAATTGTGATTTTGTGATGTGTTATTGATTAGGCTAATGTCATTGAGAATTTGGAGAAATAGGAATATTCATTCACATATACAAGGGATGCAAAATGTTGCAGCTTCTTTTTCAAACAGTATGATTGTTCCTCAGTGTGTTAAAAATAGAGTTACTCTATGAGCCAGTAATTGCATCTCTAGATGTATAGATAAAAAGTATGAGCACAACTACCCACCCAAAAAAAGCACATAAATATTCATAGTTATTAATGATAACCCAAAAGTGTAAACCACTAACATGTCTATCAACTGATGAATGGTAAACAAACTTTGGTATTTCTGTTCAATGGATTATTATTTGTCAAGAAAAAAGGAATAAAGTACTAAAACATGATATAACATGATGAATCTTGATAATAGATAACATGGTTCCAGTGTTATGAAACCTGCTAAATAAACAAATATGTACATTGAGAAAATATATTTGTGGTTGCTAAGGTCTAGGGTTGAGGGAGAAGAGGGAGCCATGGTGAGTGATTAACAAGCATGGATTCTATTTTCAGGTGATACAGATATTCTAAACTTAGCTTTGGTTGTTGTTGGACTCATCATATTGAAAATTTTAAATTGGTGAATTCTATGGTCTAGAAATTATATCTCAATAAAGATGTTAAGAAAATGGTAGGAGAAATGCAGAGGAAATTTTAAAGAACATATACAGAATAGAAAAAGGAAGCAAATATTTGACACTGATTTAATTTTCTTTGCTACAACAGGCCATCTAGCTATGCAAGCATTTATTTATAAAAAGTTACTCAGCTCTGCTATTTTTCCTGAGAAACAAACAAACATCAGAGAAGCAGATTACAGACAGCTAAAGAAGTGTAAAAACAACTATATTGCAGTGGCCTAGAGCAAAGGATTACCTGCATTAAGTCATACAGTAGATAATTCAGAAAGGGGAGAAAACCTATTTAAAAAGGTGCAGAGTACATTGTAATTACTATAAAGAGTAAACTGGAGAATTCCTAAGGCCAAGAGCAGCCACAAGCCCAGGAAAAGAAGCAAGCTCCCTGAAACCACTCAGATAAGATAGTGAGGAGACTACATTTTGCATTTCCTTAAGGTGATCTTCCTGATAAGAGGCTAAAATCTGAAGGAAATCAAGAGTCAAAGAAGAGCAATTTTGCAAAGAATCAGAAAGGCCCTTTTTGCTTTGGTTTGTTTGTTTTTGCTAGCTCCTGACCCTCAATAAAAATATCTGTCATGCCTCTAACAATATGCAGACGTAAGGAACAGACAACAGAGGGACTAAAGCCCAGATTTATCATTTTAAATTATTAAAATGTACATTGTGCAAAAACAGATTAGAAGACAAAGAAACAGAAAGTGTTGTACCATCCAGATGAACAAAATAATTATCTAGAATCCATAAATGAAGAGGACCAGGTTTTGAATATACTAGTTAAAGAGTTGTTGGTAATAGTCTGTTGATATTATCTCATAATCCATTTATAAAGGATTCTATTAAGTGGATTAAGACCCACATTGGGACATGCCTTACTTCAATAATTAAATCAAAAGTCCTCCTACAATAAGTTTAAACCCACAGTATTGGATAACCCATGATTTTCTAGCATCAATCTAGCATCAAAACATCACACTCCACCCTCTGAACCCCTAAAAAACATGTTCTTTCCATATGACAAATACATTCATTCAATCACAGTATCTCCAAAGGCTTTAATCATCTCAGTAACAATATTATGTTCAAAATGACATCAAAATCAATTGTTGTTGTGGTCTCTCCTGTGGCACAATTCTCCTCTGTCTATGGACTTTTGAAATGAGAACAAATTACCATCTTCCAATATACAAAGGAGAGCCAGTCATAGGAAAAACTTTACCATTGTCATAGGGAGTAATTGGAATGAAAAGAGTGGTCATGGATCCCAGACAGTTACAAAACCTTGCTGGGCATACTCCACTAGATTTCAAAGTGTGAATCATTTATAGAACTAGAAAAAGTCTTGTCATCTGGGTTTGATGGAGCAGCAGCCCAACACTTTCCACAGACTTGCCTAGTAACCATGCAGATGGCTCAACCCTAATCAAGTACCTGAGCTGCAGCCAGACTTTTGGTTCAACCTGCATCAAGCATGGGGGTCCTGGCTGGATGCTTTCTGAGGCAAAATCTCTGGGGCACAGTCTCTATGCCCTCAGATCAGTGGAGTGATATCCAGGCTCTCCAAAATCCCTGCAGAATGTGCTACCCTCTCTGAAGACTGAGATGCAGTTCTTTTCCTGAGCAATGGGGCTGAGAACCTAACCTCTTCAATTTCTAGGACATTCCTTTTCCACATACATGAGTGGACTCGTTCTTTTGGCCAAATGATGTCTTCCATCCAGACCTAAACATCCATGGTACCGACTTTAAAAGTCATTTTCTTTCAATTTGTCCCTTTTCTGTACATTTTAATCCAGGTTAGGAGTGGTTCCATTCATACAGATCTTCAAAAAAGTTGTTGGTTTCACCTGTAACACACAGTTGTCCTAACTTCCAGACAGTAAGACTTTCCACAGATCCTTACTGGATAACTTCATTTCTTATACTGACTTACACTGAAATGGCTAGCTGGATCCATATTCCCTTAAATCCTCACAGAGAGCACTATTCTATGGGAACTTTCTTCCTGGAAGCTCAGAATTTTCCAAACCATCAATTTATGGTGTTTTGTTCACAGGAATTTTGTTCTTAGCTTATCCGTTTCTTCTTTAATTTTACTATAACTTGCAAGAAGAAAGCAAGCTGCATTTTCCATATTTAGATTGGAAATCTCAGCAAAATATCCAAGGCTGTTACTTTCAAAATGTGCCTTCCATCCAACAGCAGACCACAATTTTAACAAGTTCTCTGCCACTTTAAAACAAGGGTCACCTTTCTACCAGTTTGCAATGATACACTCATCATTTCTGTTTAAGGCCTCATCAGAAGTATGCTTAATGTCTATAATTTCACCAAGAGTCTCTTTCAAGCAACCTAGACTTTTTCTATCGAGCACTTCACAATTCTTCCAGAATTTATCCCTAACCCTTTTATATAACCATTCCCATATTTTTGATATTTGCAATCACAGCACCTCACTTTCCTGGTACCAAAATCTGCTTTAGTTTGCTAGGATGCTGAAATGCAACATACCAGAAATGTGTTGACTTTTACAATGAGGGTTTCTTAACCTTTAATCTTAGAATTCTGAGGCCATAAAAATCACCAAACCAAGTTTCATCAGGCAATACTCATTCCCAATAATCAATTGGTGGTAATCCTGGAATCCTCTGTCACATTCTGGGCCTCATTGCTTCAGTTTCTGGTTTCCTCTGACTTTCTCTCTTATCTTCTTTGGACTTTACTCTTTGTGCTTCTATAAGTTTGTCTCTGTTTCTCTCTCTGTATTCATCCCATTTTTAAAGGACTCCATTAAGAGGATTATGAACCACAATGGGTCATGTTCTACCTAACAATCGAATCAAAAGTTCCTAATTACAATCAATTCACACCTATAAAAATGGATTTTTTTAATGTACCAAAGGCAGTAATTTGTGAGGGCCATTCAACATCAGTCATATTTGTGAAAACATGTTGAATGAATTAAGCCTGACACAAATGAACAAATGTTGCATCATCTCACTTTTATGAAATCAATTAAAATAAATAGATTCATAGAATCAGAAACAAGAATATAGATTACCAGGGGCATGCATAAATGTAGGGATTAGAGAGTTAATTTTGTACAGTATTTGTATTTGAGGTAAAGGAAAAGTTTTATTATGAATGGTAGAGACGGTAGCACAACACTATGAACATAATTACCAACACCGAATTACACATTTGAATGTGTTTTAAGGGAAGAAATTTAAATTGTATATATGTTAGTAAAATAAAAATTATAAAATAAATATAGGACTGTATAATACAAACAAAGTATGCCAATGTAAACTATAGCCTCTAGTTAATAGTATAATTATAATAATATTCATTCTTCAATGATAAAAGATGTACAACACTAATATGAGGTATAAATAATAGGAGTTATATTGAAAGTATTTCTGTATGATTTTTCTGTAAACCTACAAATTATTTTCTATTTCATCAAAAATGAATTAATAATTCTTGACAATCTCAGCTCCCATGTGTAACTTTTTCAAGATTGCTGAATTTTTCTTATTAATAAATATAAATTCTAACATTATCTCTTTGTCTACTTCTACTATGCAAATTTAAGCAAAATCTCTTGCCATGGAATTGAAATATCTTTGTAATGATTATATTCATATTCATTATATTGCTCTCTTCTCAGTACTTCACATTTTTCTATGTTGGTGACTAATAAATGAAATAAGAAATCAGCTCTAAACCTGGAAGATGTATGTAATAACAGTTTTTCATCATTGGGATAAAAGTACAGGATTGTGACAAATCAATGTCATATATGATGTTAACAGAACAACAGAAAGAAAATCAAACATCATTTCTATTGATACAGAAAAGCATTTGATAAAATACAACATCCTTTCTTGATATAAAAAGACTTCAAAAGATAAGAAAAAGGAAAGTTCCTCAACATGATAAAGGATATATATAAAAACCCCACAGCTAATATCATATTCAATGGTGAAATGCTAAAGGATTTCCCTCTAAGATCTGGAATAAGACAAGGATGATCACTGTCACCACTCTAATTTAACATTGTGTTAGAAGTACTTGCTTGAGCACTTAGGCAAGAAAAATATATAAAAGGCATCCAAATGTATGTCAGTATTTCAAGGTGGTAAGAATAAAGAGGAGAATAGTAAAGATACAATTAATGTAACCTATGGATTATAGTTAAGAGCAATACTTTAATATTCTTGCATCAATGCCCAAGATATACTGTGTTAGTAATTGAGGAATAGAAATAAAAGTCAAATGTAAGGTTTGGACCATAGTTAGTGGTAATAGTCTGATGATATCATCTCATAATCTGTGACAAATGTTCGACAAAAGTGTAGTGTATTGGTGAAGGGGTGTTGTGTCGGAATTCCACACATATGCATGATTGTTTTTTAAGTTCCCATCTGTAATAAAAATTATTTTTAAAGAAGAAAAGTAAAACAAAATAAATTTAAAAAACCAAAGAATGTAGACAATCTGACAAGAAAGAATATTCTATTCCCATCCTGAGAATTCCTGCTACTTTCTCTAATATAACAGCAAGAATTTCCAGCATACATGGGCATGCCTAGCAAAGAAGGATGGACAATTACTTCAGGCTTGTGATATTGATGGTTGTACTTATGAAACTTTTCTTGTGACTTTGACATTTAGCCTAGTATTATATATTGCCTAAGATTTGCCTCCTTAAAGCCTCATTGCTACACGTTGTGACCTCTCTGTAAGCCAAACTCAGCCTATAAATGTACTGCTTTCCCTCTGGTATGGGACAAGAATTCTGGGGGTGATCCTCCTTGGCATCATGTGATTATTACCAAGTATGGACAAGTGATGAATCTGGAAAAAGACCTTGACAAAAAGGGGGAATATTAAATACAAATGAGTTTTTGTGGCTAAGTGATTTCAAAGTGAGTCTGGAGGTCATTCCAGAGGTTATGCTTATACAAGTATCAGCAGGATCTCATTCACTGCCATGGTAAACAGTGCCTCAAACAGCAGGAATTCTGAAGATGCTAGAGACATCTAGAAACAATACGCAGGTAAGATGATCTGAGTAATTCAGCACCGTGTCAATGGGACTTGCTTTGTAATATATGCTCCCCAATATAAAAGATTTAGAATTATTTATAATTTCCCTACACAAGGCTTTCCTTCCCCTTATATTTGAACTTATAATTAGCACTATACTTGTTAAATGTATGTCACAGATACTTAAATCTTCAGCCTGTTCATCTGATGATTGAGCCCTAAATCTCAGCAGAGTTGTAACACCAACTTTGCAGTTCATTGGATTCACGTAGAACAACCAACTAAAGGATGACGATGGACAACACCTATTCAAGGAAGTGGAGAGTGTCTGCAACTGCAAGCAATACAGTTCCGTCCATCTGCCCCATGAGATCTAAAGTCCCTCTCAATTTGTGGCAAGGTTGGCATCACTATCACAAAATCCTCAAGATTGAACAATGCACAAATATAAGGAGGAAAAGCGACCATGGACTAAAGTAGACTTATTATTCTAAAAATGGTAGAATTTGTATCACTGATATAAAGGCAGTGGCAATCAGAGGTTCTGAGGAGACAGAAAGGGAAGAAGAGGTGCAAAATGGGGGCAGTTTGGGGACATTGGAATTGTCCTGTATAACATTGCAATTATGGATATGGGCTATTATATATTTTGTCAAAACCTATAAAACTGTGGGCAAAATGTAAACTGTAGTCCACGGTTAGTACAATGCTTCAATAAGTGCTAATCAACTTTAACAAATGTACCACACTAAAGAAAGATGTTGTTAATGGGGGAAAGTGTGTGGGGGGGTAAGGGGTGGGGTATATGGGAATACCTTAGAGTTTTGATGTAATATTTATGTAATCTAAAGATTCCTTAAAAAATATTAAAACAAAAACTTGCAATATGGTACTGCCGACCTTTCCAGTATATTAGGGGGGAAATAATGAACTAAAAAACATTGCTAAAAGTATTTAAAGAAAGTAAAAAATAAATGGATATTGCTAGATCTAATTAGTTATAATAGGGACAAGGGAGAGTGGGAAAAAAACCATGTGCAAAAAGTGGTTTGACAGGTATGAAAACTGAATGTAAAAGCTATAGTGCTTAAAATAGAAAATATTTGAGTATCAATTTTTTTTTCTTTTTTATATATTTTCCCTTATCACTATTTTTCACTGGAGAATTTGCAGAATATACAGAGTTTGATTGTACAGTCCTTCCCACACACTTTTCTGAATATATTAACATATTGCAATAGGGTAGTATCTTTGTTATAATTGATGAAAATGTGTTATCTTAACTGTGCTATTAACGCTATCTCTGTTTGCAGATACCATGTGCCTTTATATAGAAAACCCCCAAAATTCTATGAGACATACTAGAACAAAGAAATGAGTTCAGCAAAATTGCAGGCTATGTAAGTAATATGTCAATTTCAGTTTGTGTTTCTATATATCACCAAATAATAATTTGAAATGAATAATGAAAAAAAAATCAATCACGGTTGTTCTGAAAAGAATTCAATACCTAGGAATAAATTTAACCAAGGAGGTGACTGACTTATACACTGAAATCTATAAAACACTGCTAAAAGAAAATAAATAAAACCTAAATAAATGGCAAGACATCCCAAGATCAAGGGTAGAAAGACTTGGTACTATTAAGGTTCCAATACTACCCAAAGCAAACTGCAGATTCAATATAATATCTATTAAAATACCAGCAGCCATTTTTCTGGAAATGGAAATGCCAAACCACAAATTCATCTACAATTTCAAGGCACCCAAAACCCCAAAGAGTATTACAAAGTAAGAATGAAGTGCTAAGCTTCACACTCCCTAATTTCAAAACATAACTCTAAGCCACATTAAACAAACAAACAAAAAAAAACCCACATTACTGTAATATATATAGACATAAAGTCCAATGGAAATAGAATTGAAAATTTAGAAATCCCTCAGTTCTATGGCCAACTGATTTTTTAAAATGTATTTTATTAGAGAAGTTGTGAACTTACAAGTCAATCACGTACATGTGTGGTATTCCTATATAACACCCTTCCACCAACATACTACATTCTTGTGAAACATTTGTTAGAGATTATAAGATAATATCATCAGACTATTATGACTAAATATGCTCTATAGCATACGTTTGGTATATTTTTCCATGCCTCTCAAACATATTTTTCAATGCTTTATTCAATATTATATATTGGGTAACACATATTTGGATCCCTCTTTCCTCCTAACAGTGGAATGATTTTCCTCTGAAATAAAAATATTTTTTAAATGATAGATGACATTGTAATATCACACTCACTCTTACATAATTATAGCCCTGTTAAAACAAAAAAATTGCTCATTTAAATGAATATATATTTTGATTTTTGTAAAATAATATTTTTGAACACCTTTCTATATTTGAAGCTAGAAATTCTTCTCATCAAATTACAGATGGAATATAGATAAACATTCTCCTGATTAAATACTTTTTCCTCCTAGAAATCAGTTTATATTATTCACTTTATTTTTTTAAATTTACTTAAATTACATAATGTTACATAAAAATATAGAAGATTCCTATATGCCCTGCTCCCTACTCTCCCACATTTTCCAACATTAACAACATTCTTTATTAGTTTGGTACATTTGTTTTAATTGATGAACACATTTTGGAACATTGCCACCAAGGGTGGATTATAGTTTACAATGTAGATTACACTCTCTCCCACATAATTTTATATGTTATGGCCTGTATCTGTCATTACACCATCATTCAGGACAATTCCCAAGTCCCAAAAATGCCCCCATATTACACCTGTTTTTCCCTCTCCCTCCCCTCAGAACCTCTATTGGCCACTGCCTCCACATCAATGATATAAGTCCTTCCATTGCTAGAATCACAATAAGTCTATAGTAGAATACTAGTAAGTCTACTCTAGTCCTTCTTTCATTTCCCAATACTGAGGATTTTGTGAGGGTGATTACCACTCCACCTCTAATTGAGAGGGAGGTTAGATCTCATGGGGAAGATGGATGGGATTCTCTTTCTTGCAGTTGTAGACTCTCTCTGTTCCTTGGGATGGTGATTGTCCATCATCATCACCTTGTTAGTTGTCTTGGGTGGGTCCAAAGAACTAGAGAGGAAATGTTACAACTCTGTTCTTATGCAGGGCCCAGCTGGCACATGGACAGCCCAAAGATTTAAATCTCTTGGACATATACCTATCAACTCTAATACTAAATATAACTTTAAATAAAAGGGGTAGAAGAACCATGTGTAGGGAAACCATAACTGAGTCCAACTCTTTCACACTGGGGAACATAAATTCCAAAGTAGGGCCCACTTGCAAGGCATCAAATTCCTGAGCTGTCAGCCCTGCCTATAGTGCTTGGATGTCTCCAGAGCCCTCAGGTGCCCCACTATTTGAGGCAATATTTATGTTGGCAGTCAATGAGATGCTTCTGAGATGTGCATAAGTGTAACCTATGGAATGTACTCCTAACTCATTTGTCTTTATCCTTTCCCCTTTCTCCAGTTGCATTGCTAGCTGGTGCTTGGTAGTAATCCCTTGGTGCCAGGGAGGCTCACCCCCAGGAGTCATGTCCTTCTCAGGGGGATAATCCCCTATTATTAACACAGAACATCTTGGACATTGATTAAAGAATATTACATTATTGCTGTTTATAGTCCATAGGTTACATTGATTGTATTTTTCCCATGCTTCTCCACAGCCTTACCAACTAGAAATAGTATTGTGCATGTGTTTTAATTCATAGGACATTCTTGTATTTGTTCTATTAACCACAATTCTCATCCACCTATAGGTTCACTGTGTTATTCATTCCCTAGATTATTTTGTTAGCTTTTTTTCAATTGAATTTACATCACTAGAGTACCTTTCTAGCCATAATCCCATTTATAAGCCAGCTGTATTAGTTCTACTCACTGAGTTTTGATAATGGTACCAAGAACATTAATTGGGGAACAAATGGTTCATTAAAACTGTTTATACACATGCAAAGAATGAAAGTAGATCTCTAGATCACACCATATATAAAAATTCAGTCAAAATTGATCAAGGACAAAACATAAAATCTAAAACCAAAAAAATCCTAGAAGAAAACATTAGTTGACCCTTCCAAAAAATTGACTTGGTACTAATTTAAAAGATATGCACAAGAAACCTGAGGAACAAAAGAAAAAATAGATAAAATCGATATCATGAAAATTTATACAACAAAAACATTTGTACACCAAAGGACACAATCAAGAACTGAAAACAACCTACAGAATGGGAGATAATAATTGCTAACCATATATTTGATAATGTTTATTACCCATAATATATAATGTATCACTGCAACTCAACAACTGAAAGACAAACTCCTAAAAAGATAGAAAAAGGTCTTGAACAGACATTTCTCCAAAGAAGATATTAAAATGGCCAATAAGCATATGAAAAGATGATCAACAATATTGGTCATGGGAAATTGCAAATCAAACCAAAATGAGATACCACTTCATACTCACTCAGTTGGCTATTAGTAAAATAAAAATACAAAAAAAAAAAAAAAAAACACAGAAAATTGTAAATGGTGGTAAGGATGCAGAAAAAGAGAAAATTTTCCATTTTGTTTACATTGTGATTGCAATTGTGGAATGGGGCAGCTACTGTGGATATCCCTTTGTCATTTCCTCAGGAAGTTGAAAATAGAATTGCCATAGGACCCAGCAATCCCACTTCCAGGTCTATACCTAAAAGAGTTGAAAGAATGGACCTAAACAGGTGTTTGTAGCAGGATAATTTTGCATAGCCAAAAGATGGAAGCAACCAAAGTGTTCATTGAAAGATGAATGGATAAACAAAATGTACTGTATACACAATTGAATATTATTCCACCATTTAAAGAAGGAAAGTTCTGATATATGCTACAACAAAATGTATGAATTTCATAGACATTATGTTCAGTGAAATAAACCAGACACAGACAAATATTGTATGATCATGTTTATATGAACTACCTAGATGAAGCAAATTTCTAGAGATAGATAGGTAGATTGCAGGTTACCAGGGGACATTTGGCCCAGAGAGGAGATGAAGTTATTGATAAATAGGTGGATTTTTTGTTTGAGGTGATGAAAAAGGTGAGGCTTTGAAAAATTTTAATTATGAATATTATTATTACTACTGTATTGTACAATAGAAAGCGATAAAATTGGAATTTTGAGTTGCATATATGCGTTTTTACAATAAAAAAGTTTATAAAAGATAAGGAAGACACAGCCATTAAGTTAATGTAAGGAGACTTTAAAAGACAAGATGAGATGACATGATGTGCAAATTGAGATCCTTATGTCCATGATATGCATACAGAAAAGTTGAAAGGGGAGATAACAGGTCAGAAAATGATTAAAGAGTGTTTTAGAAAAGTAGGAGATGACTATATAGTTCCTAGATTATTTCTGATGACTGTGATCTACCTGTCTAATATGAGCAGTCAACACATCAAAGAATCAACTGCCCTATCTTCAGAATGTGTAGAAATTTGCATCAGGAAATTGAGACGTCTTCAGTAAGTAAGAGCAGATGGGGAACTCTCTTACAGACATTCATTAGTAAGCTGACTATTTATAGAAAAAAAAATAGGCAGTGTTGAGTCAGTATAAAATGGTCCATGAAAAACTGAATGAGTTTCAAGTTGCAATGAAATGGCAAATATATTTGGGCAGGGCAAATCCTGAATGCTGAGAAAACAAACCCAAAATGAATGGAATAAAAATGCTAATGGAAATGACAGAAAAGTAGAGGGAGAAAAACACTAAGAAAGGCAAGAGAGGAGTGGTACAGATATTAGAAAAATAGGAGAAATCCCTGGTGGAAATAGCTAAATTGTAAGTGGAAATTGGACAAGATTGTTTGAAGAGTACATGCTGTACAAGGTCCACAGCTCACAGATTTAATATCTCTCAGAAGGGGAAATCTCACAAGAGAGAATCTATAGGATGAAGAAATAAATGTCTCGACCAGAACAGAGTGATAAGGACTACGACCCTCAGTTCTAGGCTGTCATTTTGCAGAGAAAAAAGAGAATCAAACTGAGAAACTCAAATGAATCCTTCTGAAAGAAGTGTGACAGAAGAAAATGAATCACAAAACCAAGAAAATTTAGAAGTGTATAATAAAAGTTTCCTTGCCAAAGATGGAAAAACGGGTCTAGAATCGAAAGAGAGCTTTAATGAATGAAATGAAATGAATGAATGAATGAATGAATGCAATCAACTTGCAAAAAGGAAAAGAAAGCATAAAATGAAATCTGGTCATATGTTCAGCTATGTTTGTAAATTTCCCAAATCAGAAAAAAGAACAGAATAATGTAGGTAATTATTTTCCCTCATGCATAGAAACATGTGTTATTAAAAACTATTGGCAATTAAATATGTCTCATGAATTTAGGTTTGCAAGTCATGGACATTAGAAGCAGACCATCTCATGAATCTAAATTCCAAAATAATTTCTCAATCTAATTTCCTTCTCTCAGATGCAGCTTTTGGCAAGAATATTATCTTTACCATGTTCAAAGAACATCAATTTCCTTTTACCCAGATTTAAATTGTGTGTAGGAGGACAATGCTGTGATAATCTGTGTAAGTGTAAACTTTTGTGGGTAATGGGATATTTGGCAGTAAACTAATTTGTGAATCCCTGAATTAATGACTCCTTTTCCACATGAGTTGTAATACAGGCAGTGGACACTGAGCGAAACACCCAACTTCTAACATGAAGAGACCCTTTGATCTAAGCAGGGCCAGATATAAGATGATTTAGCCTTTAACTGAAGGGAGATTTTATCTTTGTGCTTTATCTTTCCCCCTGAAAAACTGGTAATGTAAACTGACAATGGATTATATATCTCCTGTGTATTTAATTGGAATTTTTGCAAGTCAAGAAATCTCAGTCTATACATTTTTCTGTATAGTTTATCTGGTTTATGTGGTTGTAAAATATGTGGTTTTGAGTAAATACTAAGTAAATGTTCTCCTTTTTCTGCAATGGAGGCTTGACTCTAATATAGGTGAGACATTCTGCCCCATTTTTTGAGACTTTTCTGTATAAAATTGAAAAAGCCAAAGAGATGCCTCAGAAAGACACCAAGAATAGCAGTTGAACTATGGGGGAGTAGCCAAGGGTTGGGAAGAAAAAACATTTGAGTAAATGTCTTCTGTTTCAGTGGGGTGGAAGTATCTCACAGTAATGACATTGACAATTTATTCCTGCCTTATTTAATCTTCATTAGAAGGAAAAATTCAAAACTTTGTTTTTTAATACACTAAAAAAATTTAAGATATATTTTAGATTACACATAAAAACACACAGGGGATTACCATATGCCCCAATTCCTACCCCTCCCACAATTTTCCACAGCAGCAACATCCATTATTAATGTGTTATACTTGTAACAATTTATGAACACACATTGAATCATTGCCAATAACCATGGATTATAGTTTACATTACAGTTTACACTCTGTCTGAAACAATTTTGTAAGTTGTGACAAAATATATAATGGCGCGTATCCATCATTATAACATCATCCTGGACAATTCTAATGTTCCAAAAATACCCCCATGTTATAACTGTTTTTCACTTTCCCTCCCCTGAGAATCTCCAGTGGCCATTGCCTCCACATCAATGATAAAAGTTCTATCATTGTTAGAATGACAATGTCTATAGTAGAATATTAAGTATACTTTAGTCCACTGTTCATTCCCCAGTCTAGAGGATTTGGGAATGGTGATGCCCACTTCACCTGTAATTGAAAAGGGTCTTTGATCCCATGGAGAAGATGGATGGGACTGTTGGGTTTGCAGTTGCAGACTCTCTCTGTACCTTGGGATGGGCATTGTCCATCACCACCTTGTTAGTTGTCCTGGGTGAAACCAATGAACTGGAGAGGAGGTGTTACAACTCTGCTGAGATTCAGGGCCCAACTTGCACATTGATGGACCAAATATTTAAGTCTCTTGGACACACACCTATGAACTCTAGTGCTAACTATAGGTTCAAAAAGAAGTGGCAGAAGAGCCATGTGTAGAGAAACCACAACTGAGTCCAACTCTGTCACATTGGGGAGCAGACATTCCAAAATATGGCCCAATGACAAGGTACCAAATTCCTGAGCTGTTAGCCCTGCCTATAGTGTCTGGTTGCCTCCAGAGCCTTCAGGAGCCCCACTATTTGAGGCAATATTTACAGTGGCAGTCAATGATATCTTGCTGAGGTGTACAAAAATGTAACCTCTGGAATGACCACCCAATTCACTTTGAAGTCCCTTAGCCACATAAACTCATTTCTCTTAACCATTTACCACTTTGGGTTAAAGTCTTTTTCCAGTTGCATTGATAGTTCATGCTTGTTATTAATCCCTCAGTGCCAGGGTGCCTATCCTTGGGAGTCATGTCCCATGCCAAGGGAGGGAAGGTAATGCATTTATATGCTGAGTTTGTGTTAGAGAGTGGCCACATTTGAGCAAAAAGGTGGCCCCAGAAGGTAAATCCTAAGCAACATACACTAGGCTGTTTCAATTTCAAAAGAAAAGGTTCAAAATCAATATCAAGGGAATGTTGGCAATGGTCCATCCTTCTTCACTAGGCACTGTCCCTGTAATTGGTGGATTCCTGCTGACACATAAGAGAATGAAGCATAACTCCACAGGATAGGAATTCAATATTCTTTTTGTTATTGTGTGGATCTCCACCCACCAAGACAATGCCCAACGAACACTTGAACACATTCATATGCCTTAGAATTATGCCCTAGGTGAACCCCCTCAATGTATCTACCTACCACCAACACTCTGCACCAATTATCCTCCCCTGCCACAGTTGTGACCTTTCTGTGATCCAAAATCTCTCCCAAAATGAAGCCAGCAAAATAACCAAATAAAATTAATAAGAATATGAAATAATAATGAGTTGTAATAAGAACAAATAAAATATAAAAAATAAACATTCAATATATTATTGTCAATGAATTATTTACATTAGTCATATTTACTTTAGTTTTATATATGTCATATGTTGTTTCTATTTCTCTTTTCATCCTTTTAGTTCTTCTTAACCAATAATTTTCTTTTCTAAATTCTCCTCCAACACACTCTTTCCTGTGTTATCTTTCAGCATGCAGAGCTCCCATTAGAATTTCTTAAAAGTCAGGTTTCTTGTCGCAAAATCTCTTAATTTCTGTTTATCGGTGAATAATTTGAACCCTCATTTATTTTTGAATGCCTGCTTTGCTGGATACAGAATTCTTGGCTGACAGGATTTTTTTTTGTTGTTGTTGTTTTGTTTGTTTTATTTTAGCAACTTAACTATGTCATACCACTGCCTTCTTCTCTAACGGTTTCAGATGAGAAATCATTACCTAATCTTATTGAGTTTCCCTTTTATGTGATAGATTTCTTTCTCTTGCTGCTTTCAATATTCCCTCATTGTCTTGAGCATTGGACAGTTTGACAAGTATATTTCTTGGGGTAATCCTGTGGATATTTACTCTGTTTGGGGTGCCCAGTGTTTCCTAGACATCTATGTCCATATTCTTCAAAAGATTTGGGAAATTTTCTGCCATTATTTCCTCCAAGACTCCTTCTATCCCCTTTCCCTTCTCTTCTCCCTCTGGGATGCCTGTAATGGGTATGTGTGTGCATTTCATGTTGTCAATGAAATCACTAAGTCCCGAATGGATTTTTTTCTCTCTTTTTATTTATCTGTTCTACTGTCTGATTTCAAATGTACAGTCTTCAACATCACTGATTCTTTCCTCTGACTGTTCAAATATGCTGTTATGTGCTTCCGGTGTATTTTTGATTTCTTGCATTATGCCATTCATCACCATCATATCTGTTATCTTTTCATGTATGTTTATAATTTCTTCTGTATGTTCCCCCAGTGTCTTCTTAATATCCTTTATCTCTTCCTTCACTTCAATAAGTTGATTCATGATATTTGTTTGGACATCCCTGATTAATCTTTCCATATTGTGCCTCTCCTCCTGTTTTTTAGTTTGTTCATTAGACTGGGCTATGTCTTCTTCTTTCTTAGAATGGCTTGTAATTTTTTGTTATTGTCTAGGCATCTACTTATCTTCATGTGCTTATTCAGTTGGTTAGCTTCTCTTTCTATTCTAGTGTTTTATTTTTGTTGTTATTTTGTGTGTGTAGAAAAGCTCCTCCTTGACACTTGTTTCCTCTTATTCTATTTCCTTGCAGTTGTATTAGGACCAGAGAAAAGGAAAGAGATATAAAGAGAAATAGAATAATATTAACAATAATAAAAAGGGTAGAAGAACTGTATAAGAGCTAGGAAATTAAATTAGCAATATGAGTAAAAAATCATAAAATGTACAAATGTATAATAATAAAAAGTGGAATAGAAAAATGAAACAAGAAACCAGAGAAAATAATTAGAATGAATTAAAATGCCAGAATGATGAGAAGAGAAGAAAAGAAATAAAGAAGAACTGATTAAAAAAATTAAAAATAATAGAGCCAAGAAACCCTAAACAAAAATATCTGTCTATATGTTCCTTGTCATAAGGTATCAGCTGGGTGCCTGATAACCCTGTGAATCACTCTCTGGATCACGTCTCTAAGGAGACCTGAGAATTGAACGAGTGACCTCATATATGTAAGGCAGGAATTCCTCCACTGAGCTATACTCCACAGTTTAAATATTCCTTTGAAAGCTTATTTGGCTCTATCTTCCCATTTCCCTCAGATGGGTTAGGTTTCTAACAGTTTATCAGAGCCCAACTGGTTAGGCACCTGTCTCTGCCCCCTCTCTAAGCTAGTTCCTCTCCCAGAGTAGCTGGATGTGATGGTCTCCTTGATCAGATCCCTGCTCCCCACTCCCCATTGCCACGTTAGTGCCAGTTGAGGTCTTTTCTGGGATTCAAATGGTTCTAAGATGGCCAAATTCACTGAAAAGCAACCACATTTCACCCTCCACCAGACGCCTCTTCCTCCCAGGGAATTCTGCCTCCCGCTCAGTTGACTGGAGCGAGTCAGGGCTTTTCTGAGGCTATTTGCCTTGAGGATGGCATGTATGTGTCATGTCCAGCCACAGAAGCAAGTACTTCATGGTTTTCCTTTGGATCTTTTATCTGTATACTTCCCTTGTATATAATGCACAGCACTTTCCCATTCTATATATCTCCAAAGCAGCTCCCTCAGATAGATTTTTTTGCCCTTTCTCCATTATTTTTTGTGAGTTGGACTCTGCCTTCCTAGTTTGATGCCATTTTCCCAGAAGTTAATTGATTTGATTTTATTCAGCTGAAGAATAAGAGAAGTGTTGAGCCTTAAGGGGGTATTTTGAATTGATTTCTGGTCCACAAAAAGTAAGTTCACATCCTTACCTTAGCTTCTATGAATATTATCTTAGTTAGAAATAAGTTATTTCCAAATAAATATAATTAAGATATAATCAAATTAAGATAAGTTCATAATGGACTTGGGTGGAAACTTATTTTCTGATATTCTTATTAGATGACAAGATGAAGAAACAGGCACAAAAGGAAGATGGCTGTTTGAAGACTGAGGCAAAATTTGGAGTTTGCTAACACTAGTCAAGGAAAACAAAGATTGCTAGTTGTCACAAGTCAAGGAAAAGCAGAGATTTTTAATGACCACTAGAATCTAGGATAAGATAAGAAAGGACCCTTTCTTAGAGGTTTTAAGAGAGCAGATTTTGGGCCACCAGAACTTTAGGAGAGTTAGTTTCCATTCTTTATGCAGGAATCATTTTGTTTCTCTTCACAGTATTCCTGAATCTGTCTATTCTTTAGATCCAGGCATAGACTTACTGTGTTTTCTCATATCTATGCTAGTAGGTGGAGTAATTCAAAGAGGGTGCAAAGTGGTCACCTCCATTCTTTTCACCCTTACATGTCATCAGTATTAAACCTGGCATTTTGATTTCCATGGATCTGATTTCAGAAGTGATTTCTAATTTTTTCAACCCACAAGAAGAAAAGGAGCTTTACTTAAATTGTCCCTAAATTCCCAATAATATTTTAGTATGAAATTTTCATGACTATTTTCAGCCTTATCATACTGCCTATTTACAAGCTCCCTGAACTTCAATAGACAATGAAATCCATGAGTTATGAGAAACCCATTTCTGTTATTTATTTACTATTAATTGTGTTAATAATATATCATCAGTACAAATTGGAAACATTTTTCCTAGTAAGTCATGTATTCTTTCATTTTGTTCCTATTGTAAATGAATAAATACTTTTAATTGCATGAAGTAACATTTATAATTTATTCTTTATTTTTACGTAATGGTTTCCTATAAAACATAGTTTTATAATAAAATGAGGAAAATTGTATTCTAAGAATTCTTCCCATTGCACTATTACTAATTTCATTACATTTTATTTTTCAATTACCCTGAATTTTAGGGGACATTCATGGAATGAAGCATTTTTCACTATTCCTAAATAAGTAATTTAGCCATCATGATTTATTGTCTTTTGTTTTTCCAATATAACATGATTCCACACTTTTCATAAATCTAATTTTGCAGGAGTCATTGGTTTCAACTATTACAGGACTATTGCTTATTTTTTTCATGTTTCAGATGAAATTCATAACCATAAGAACAAATGATAACATTTAACTGCATTAAACATATATATTTGGAAAATATTTTCCCTAAATTGTTAAAATGCTTTTTAAATATTTCATCAGATTATGTAGTTTCATTCATAAAGACTCCAAATTTTATATATTTAACAGTTATTTTTTCATTCCAAAGAACCCTGACTCCTTTTGCACTACTTTTGCTTTAACAACACTTTAAAAAACATGCTTAGAGAAATTAATACCCCAAATAATTCAGAAAAAGCAAGTGTCAATTGGTAATACTGTTACCCATTGCTCAATTATCATAAAATTTTACAGGACAGTTTGAAAAGAATACAGAAATATACTCTCTGATAGACATTTGAATAGGAGAAATGTCATTATTAAACTTGAACCCCTGCTTGCTTTATCAGAATCATGATGTATACTCTCTAAATGACTAATGGAAGCCAGGTGAAAAATAAATGTGAAGCCACCAAGGATCATTAAAATCACAAAATTTGCTGCCAGATGTAGGCCCCAAATATTTCCAGCTATTCCACACCCCACTGATGAAGTCCTCATGTTGGAACCCTCACATGCAGCAGCACCCAACTCATATAGCAAGTTAGCCTCCAAAAACCTTGAGTAATTAGTCATCCAGAAAGTCAACCTACTGTGTCCAAATAATACAAAACAATAAAGGAGAGGATAAATAAGTGTGTACCAATGAAGACATTTAAAATAATACACAAAAGAGTCTCCAAAAATAATTGCTATTTTCATTGGAATTAAATATGCAACTGATGGTGTGATAAAGGGAAAACTGGTTATCTAGAAAAAGGTCAGAAAATATTACATGACTTCCAATGCATGACCTAACATGATATATACTTGTTTTTAAAACAAGTATGAGACAAGGAATTTAGAAAGTAAACTAGTAATGTACCTTTAGAAGTAGATTCTGAAAAAAAAAGAGGGAAGGGACATTTTGAAAAGTAGAGCTTTGCTCTGTAGAAACTAAATGTATTCTTTTGAGTTTTATATAGAATATCATAACTATTTAATATAGTGTCATTTTGACTTTGATAATTATTGTTCATCTTTATATAAATAAAAATTTATGTTAATTTTGTATTTGCATTTTTTATGATGGAAATCAAACAATATGCTTATGGTCTTCTTCTCCATTTATTATTCTTTATATATTTTTGTCTTGACTTTTTGGGGCTTACTTGCAGAATTTATCAGAACTTCCTTTATTTTTGTGGCTGAATAATGTATGTTAAAACATTATGCTAGGGAGCAGATGTGTTTCAATTGGTGGGGTGCCTGCTTCCCATATGAGAATTTCTGGGCTCAGTTCTCGTGCCTCCTATAAACAAAAACAAACAAGCAAACAAATGAAAAAACAACTCAGGAAAGCCAATGTGGTTCAGTGGTTGAATGACAGCTTCCCCTTCACAAATTTCCTTTATGTGTTTATTAGCCATTTATATATCTTCTTCAGAAAAATATTTATCTTATCCTACTAACTCTTGTAATAAGTTTCTTTTCTGATAAACAGCAATCTATTTCCTTTTATTAATTGCCATTTTTCTTTGAATCCAAAAAGAAAATTAATACTGTTAGAAAGAAATAATACTATGACCTTAACCCTTAACACAAAGGCAAAGTTTGGAATATCCATCTCATATCTCTGCATGATAATACATATTATCTCAAAAGACTCATTTGTGATTATAAGATAGCCAAAGACACAAAGACAGTAACCACACCTGCAATTTAAGCATTTATTTATTTTTTTATACAAATGGCATTATTACATAGGATAAAATTCCCATTCCCATAGGGAGAAATTATAATGAAAACCAGGGTCACCTGCTAAAAGAATTTTGAAACCCTCAATTAACTTTCAAGATCCAAGAAGTCTCCTTGCCTGATGCAATATTGCCCCATCCCTTCTGAATGCTGTCCTAAAAGCCATGTTCTCCTAGAATGTTGGGGTGAAGGGTCCATGCTCTACAAGCATTGTTATGTCATCTAGACTCTCTTTGAAGGCTGGATCACAGGCTTTTCCTTCTCAGGGAATTGGAATGGTAGTCAGACTCTCTGTAATCCCTGGGACACAGGCCCTATTCTTGCAGAACTCTGGGATGGTGACAAGACCCTCCACAAAACCTAGTGCATAGATTCTCACCTCTCAGAACAATGGGGAGTCACCACTCTTCCTGAACAATGGGGCACAAGGCCCATCCTCTCCAAGTTCTGGTGCAGACTCATCCTTTTTGCACACATGGGTAAGTCTGTTCTCTTGGCTCAAGAAGATGTCTCCTTTTCAGATCTTAGCTTGCATGTTTCTGCCTCTGAAATGATTTTTCTTCAATATGTCCCTTTTTTGCCCATTTAGTCAAGGCTGGCATTGGTTTTGTTTATACAGTTCTCACAAAAAATCTTGTTGGCTTTGCATGTAGTACACAGTGGTCCAAACCATCAGACAAAAGAACTTTCCAAAAATCTTTCCTGGATAACTGCATTTTCAATCTTGTCTTCCATGGAAATTGCTGTTTCCATATTCAGTTAAACTCTCACATGGAGCACTATTTTCTGGGGACTAACTTTTGAGAAACTCAAACATTTCTAAATCAGTAATTTCTGGTTTCTGTGTAACCAGCTTATCCCTTTACTCTAGAATTGGACTATCAATTACAAGGAGAAACCAGCTTGCACTTTCAACATTTAGCTTGTAAATCTCCTTGGCTAAATATTCAAGTTCATCACTCTCAAATCCTGCCTTCCATCAGAACTCAAATTTACCAAGTTCTCGGCCACTTGAAAACAAGAATTGCCTTTCCTCCAGTTTCCAATAGCATATTAATTATTTCCATCTAAGGCCTTATGGGAAGTATTTGTTTAAGTGATTGTTTAAGTGTGTGTTGTTTAATCTTCATATATTTAAGAATTTTCCATTTTTCTGTCCATTATTGATTTGCAGCTTCATTCCGTTATGATTAGAGAAAGTGTTTTGTATAATTTCAATCTTTCAAAATTTATTGAGACTTGTCAGGTGACCCAAAATATGGTCTATTTTGGAGAAGAACCATGAAGACTTGAAAAGAATGTATATCCTGCTGTTTTGTTGTGCAAGGCTCTGTAGAGATCTGTTAGGGCTAGTTCATTTATCATGTTATTCAAGTTCTCTGTTTGTTTATTTATCCTCTGTCCAGATGCTCTATCCAGTAGTGAGAGTGGTGTCTTGAAGTTTCCAGCAAATATTTAGAGACATCTGTGTCTCCCCCTTCAGCTTTACAAGTGTGTGCCTCAAGTATCCTGGGGCACTGAGGAGAGGTGCATATATATTTAGAATAGTTGTTTATTCTTGTTGAATTGCCCCTTTTATTAATATAAAATGATCTTCTTCATCCCTTATAACAGTTTTGCATGTAAAATCTACCTTGTCTGGTATTAATATTGCAACTCCAGTTCTTTTTTGGTTACCATGTGCATGCAATACCTTTTTTCCAGCACTTCACTTTCATTCTAGTTGTGTCTTTATGTCTCAGCTGAATCTCCAATAGACAATGGCTTATATTTTTTAATCCATTCTATGAATCTGTGTCTTTTGATTGGGGAGTTCAAGTCATTAACATTCAATTGTATAACTCTAAAGGCATTACTTATTTCATCCTTTTTGACCATTGGCTTTCTGCTGTCATATCATACAATAATCTCTCTTTTTATCCTTTCTAATATTCTTCATTCCTACATTCTTCTCCAAGTCTTTCGCCTTTTTTTTTTTTTTCAAGCTGCAGCACTCCCTTTAGTGTCCCTTGTAATTCTGGTCTTTTGGAAGCATGTTCTAGCAGGTTTGGTTTTTCTGTTAAGACTTTGAAATCTGCTTCTTTTTTGAAGGACAGCTTTGCCTGATACAGAATTCTTCACTGGCAGTTTTTCTTTTTCAGTACCTTAAATACATCATACCACTTTCTTCTTTCTTCCATGGTTTCCAATGAGAGGTCGGCACTTAATCTTATCTAATTTCCCTTGTATGTGATGCTTTGCTTTTCTCTTGCTGCCTCCAAAATCTTCTCTTTATCTCTGATATTTGTCATTCTGAACAGTAGATGTCTTGGGGTATGTCTTTTCATGTTTATTCTGTTTGTGGTGTGTTGTACTTTTTGAATATTGATATTTATGTCTTTCATAAGAGTAGAGAGGCTTTCAGTCATTATTTCCTCAAATATTCTTTCTGCCCCCTTTCCACTTTCTTCTCCTTCTGGGATGCTGATAATGTGTATGTTTTTGCATTTCATGTTGTCATCCAGTTCCCTGACACCCTGTTCCATTTTTTCCATTCTCTTCTCTTTCTGTTTTCCTGTCCTTTGCAGTTCAGATGTTCTCTCTTCAAAATCATAATTCTGTCTTCAAGCAGTTCAATCTGCTTTTATGTGACTCTGATGTATTCTTAATCTCATCCATTGTGTCTTTCATTCTGATAAATCAGTTAATTTTCTTTGAAGATTGTCAAATTGTTCTTTATGCTCACCAATGTCTTCTTAATATCTATTATCCCTTTAGTCATATTTCCTTTCAAATCTTTAAAATGATTTAGGAGAGTTGTGTGATTATCTTTTACTAATTGTGTTCAGTCTTGAATCTTTGCAGGATATTTGGTTTGCTCCTTTGGCTTGGCCATCTCTTCCTCTTTCCTAATATGGGTTTTAAGTTTTTGCTCATGTCTAGGCATCTGATATGTTGGTGAATTTACTCTGATGGCCAATTTCTCTCTCTTGCCTATTATTTTTTCACAACTCTTTAATATTTGCTTCAATTTATCCAAAATCTTTAAATTTTCTAAGCTTAAGTTATCAAAATCATGTGAGGGGCTGACTAATGAGGTGCAGACTTTCTCCCAGGGGTGGGTTAAAGAGAACTCTAAAAGTGGTTTCTGTCCATAAAATTTCCAGTCTAGCCAGCAGATGGTGCTCATTGGCACATCTTTCCAGGGAAGTGTATCTCTCTTGGTTTTCCTTTGTATTCATCTGGCCAGAGCCGAGATTCAAAGCATGATCCACTGACCAAATTCACTGAAGAAGCCACCCCCCTGAACCCCATCCCCTTTCCCTTGTACAGACAGCAGGGAGGAAGACTTCTGCTCTCCTCTCAGTTAGCTTCAATGCCTCAGTTGTTTTATCACAATTACTATCTCTGGGGTGGGGAAGGAGAGCCTTCCCTGGTGGCTGTATAGTTTAGTAACTCATGGTTTGTTGTTATGGCCTCTTCACCTCTCTGTCCCTCACTCTCCTGGGAATGGTGAAGCACTGTCCTGTTCTGCTGACCCCTAAAGCTATTCCCTAGGGAAGCTTTTGGCTCTTTCTCCCTTGTTTTTGTGAGAGCTGAGCTTTATCTGCCTAAACTGACTGCCATGTTCCCACAGTTCTTAATGCATCAATCTTTATGCCAATACCATGCTGTTTTGACCACTGTAGCTATATAATACACTTCAAAGTCAGAAGGCATGAGTCTTCTGACTTTGCTCTTCTTTTTAGGATGTTTTTGGCTCCTAAAAAGGACTCCTTTCCCTTCCAAATAATTTTGGTAATTGACTTTTCTATATCTGTAAAGTAAGCTGTTGGAATTTTGATGGGTAATCCTTTGAATCTCTAAATGAGTTTGGATAGAAATGACATTTTCATAATGTTTAGTCTTCCAATATATGAACACATGATGTCCTTCCATTTGTTTAGGTCTTCTTTAATTTCTTTTAGCAGTGCTTTTTAGTTTCTGAATAAAGATTCTTTACACTCTTGATTAGATTAACTTCTAGGTATTTGAATCTTTTTGTTGCAAATATAAATAGAAATATTTTTCTTGATTTCCTCCTCAGCTTGCTCATTAGCAGTGTTTAGAAACACCAACATTTTTGTGTATTGATCTCATATGTTGCCACTTTGCTGAGCATATTTCTTACCTCTAATAGCTTTGCTGAAGATATTTCAGGATTTTCTAAATATAAGATTATGTTATCTAGGAATAGTGAGAGTTTTACTTTCTCTTTTCCAATTTGGATGACTTTTTTTTTCTTGTCTAATTGTTCTAGCTAGAACTTCTGTAACAATGTTGAATAACAGTGGTGATAGTTGGTAATCCTTGTCTTGTTCCTGTTCTTAGGGGGAAAGCTTTCAACCTCTCTCAGTATCATGTTGGCTGTGGCATTTTAATATATGCCCTTTACTATGCTAGGGACTTTCCTTCATTATCTATCTTTTGAATTGTTTTCTATTAAGAAAAGTTGCTATATTTTATCACATGAATTTTCTGCATCAATTGAGATGATCATGCTTTTTTTCCCTTGAATTTGTTAATGTGATGTATTACATTATTTGTTTTCCTAAGTTAAATCACCCTTGCATACCAGGAAGAAAACCCACTTAATTGTGGTGTATGATTCTTTTAATATGCTTTTGGCTTCTCTTTGCAAGTATTTTCTTGAGAATTTTTGCATCTGTGCTCAGTAGAGAAATTGGTCTGTAATTTTCTTTTCATGTAGCATCTTTATCTGGCTTTGGTATTGGGGTAATGTTGGCTTCATAAAATGTGTTGTGTAATGTTCCCTCCTTTTCAATGTTTTGTTAGAGTATAAACATGTTTGGTATTAATTCTTCTCAGAATAGGTGGTTCAATTCACCTGTAAAGCATCTGGTTCTGAACTTTTCTCTGATTTTTGATGACTTTTGATTCAATCTCTTTATTTGTGATTGATTTGTTGAGTTCTTGCATTTCTTGTAGAATCAATGTTTGTTGTTTGTGCATTTTTAGGAATTTGTCCTTTTCATCTTGGATGTCTAATTTATTAGCATACAGTTTCTCATATTATCCATTTGTGGTCCTTTTTATTTCTGTGGGGTTGGTCATAATGCCCCCCCCTTTCATTCTCAATTTTATTTATTTGCATCTTCTATTTTTTCTTTGTCAATTTTATTGATCTTCTCAAAGAACAAGCTTTCAAACTTGTTGAATTTTTCTATTTTTTTTTGTTCTCAATTTCATTTATTTTGGCTCTAATCTTTTTTTTTTTTTCTTTCTCTCTGCTTTAGTATTGGTTGCTGTACATTTTCTAGTTTCTCCAGGTGTTCAGTTATGTCTTTGAGTTTAGCTGTTTCTTCTTTTTTAATGTAGGCATTTAGGGCTATAAATTTCTCTCTCAGCACTGCCTTGTCTGTATTCCATAAGTTTTGATAAGCTGTTTCTTATTTTCATTCATCTCAAGATATCTACTAATTTCTCTTGCAATTTTTTCTTTGGCCCACTGGTTATTTAGAAGTGTATTCATTAATCTCCATATATTTGCAAATTTTCCCCTTTCCCTCCTATTACTGATTTCTGTATTCATTCCACTATTATCATTGAAGGTGCTTTGTATAATTTCAAACTTCTTAAATTTATACACAGCTGTTTTGTGCCAAACATGTGGTCTAACCTGGAGAAAGATCCATGAGCACTTGAGAAGAATGTTTAACCTTCTCATTTGGGATGCAATGTTCTGTATATCTGTCTGGTCCAGCTCATTTATCACATTGTTGAAGTTCCCTGTTTCTTTGTTGATCTTCTGTCTAGTTGTTCTCTTGATCTAAGTGGCATGTTGAAATCTCCATTATTATTATAGAGATGTCTATTTCTCCTTTCAGTTTTTCCAGAGTTTGCCACATGTATTTTTTGGGGAACCCTAGTTAGGTGTATAGATATTTATGACTGTTACTCCTTTTTGCTGGATTGTCCTTTTATTAATATATAATGGTCTTTTGCATTTCTTAACACTTTTTTCCATTTAAAATTTGTTTTGTCTGACACTGGTATAGCTAACCCTGCTCTCTTTTGTTTATTGTTTGTGTGAAATATTTTTTTTCCTACATTTCACTTTCAGTCTATTTGTATCCCTAACCTAAGGCGAGTCTCCTGCAGACAGTATATGGATAACTTATGTTTCCTTACCCATTCTGTCTTTTGATTGTGGAGTTTAATCCATTAACATTCAATGCTATTACACTGAAGGTATTACTTACTTCAACAATTTTATCCTTTTACTTTCATATGTCATATCTTGTTTTTGTCTGTCATTTGACCCTCTTGCTTACCCTTTCTGAGAGTTTTCATTTCTACACTTTCTTCCAAACCTCTCTTTCTTGTCTCGTCTTTTCTAGTGGCAGAATTCCCTTTAGTGTTTCCTGTAGAGCTGGATTCTTGTTTACAAATCTCTTAGTTTCTGTTTATCTGTGACTATTTAAACTCACTATCGTATTTGGAGGACAGTTTTGAAAGGTAAAGAATTCTTGGCTGGCAGTTATTCTCTTTCAGTATCTTAATTATATCATACCACTGCCTTCTCACCTCCATGATTTCTGAAGAGAAATCCACGTGAAGTCGTATTGGATATCCCTTGAATGTGATGTTTTGCCTATCCCTTGCTGCTTTTGGAATTTTCTCTTTATCTTTGGCACTTGGTGTTCTGACTATTATGTGTCTTGATTTAGGTTTATTTGGGTTTATTCTAATTGGAGTACACTGTGCTTCCTGGACACATATATTCATGTTTTTCATGAGAGTTGGGAAATATTCAACCATTATTTACTCAAATACTCTTTCTGCCCCCTTTCCCTTCTCTTAAGCTTCTAGACCTCTCATAACATATATGTTGGTGCACTTTGTGTTATCATCTAACTAATTGAGCCCCTGCTCAAGTTTTTCCAGTCTTTTCTCTCTGTGTTTGTCTCTTTTTTCAATTTATGATGGTCTGTCCTCTACATATTTGATTCTTTTTTCCATGATTTCAAATCTGCTGGTTTATGCCTCTATTGCATATTTATTCTCACTTATTTTGTCTTTCATTCCCATAAACTCTGCTATTTTTCTATCCAAGTTTTCAAGTTTTTCATTGCACTCATCCAGTGTTGTCATGTCTTTTACTTCTTTAACTATGTTGTCCTTCAACTCCATGATTTGATTTAAGATTTTTGTATGAACCTCATTGGTTAGTTGTTTCAAGTCCTGTGTCTTGTCTGGAGCTTTGATTTGTTCCTTTGTCTGAATCATCTTTTCCTATTTCTTAGTATTGCTTGTAATGTTTTGCAGATGTCTAGGCATCTGATTATGATGATGAGTTTACTCTGATATTCTTTTCTCTTTCTTGCCAAACATTTTACTGTTAAGTAGCTGTGTGTTATCACTGTTCCTTGATTCTTGGTTCAAATTCTTCTGGATATTTAGGACTGTCCCTGTTTAACAGCTCAAACCAGGGTTAAGGACCTAGTAATGGGGTGCAGGCCCATTTCCAAGGTCCATGGAAGGGGGGGCAGGAAGGGCACCTAATTGCCTCTTTTATTTCTTAGTATTATTTTCCCTCCTTTTCATGCACTTCTGTGGTCTGTCATCAGATGGCAGTCTTTGAAAGCCCTCTTAGCTTAGACCCCAGATGCTAGGGGAGAATCCATTCACTGAACCCCACCAGGAATGGTCTTACAGAAGTAATGTCTTCAGGCCAGGCCATGGCTTGTAAACAAAGTTTAGCAGAAATTGTTCTCTTCCTTTGGCTGGCCTCGCACTCCCTCCCTCTGCCTTCTCAGCAACCAACCTATGGCAGTAAAGCCAGTGATTGAGAAAGCAAATTATTTTTAGCTCCCTGCCAGCTCTAGAGGCAAACAATTTTATGGCCCCTTCTGGCCTAGAAGTGTGAGACCCCTAGGATGAAATGCATCAAGTTCACTTGCCAAAATCTGAACTTGGTGTAGACTGTGTCTCTCCATCTCCTCTTACTTGAGGAAGAGGATCCCTGCAACCCTGTGACTCTGCAGCTGCTGCAGTCCACCACCACTGCAGTCTGCACACTGCTGTTTCATCCGAGAGTGGGGGGATGGGTACCTGCATCTGCTGCAAAAGCTTTGTTCACAGGATTTTTCCAGCCAGCTGAGACCCCTTTTCCTTTGTCCTCAATTTTCTGTGTCTCACCTCCCCTGGTGTCCTGAGCTTTGAAGCAGCTCTCCAGAGAGTCTTCTGGATATGTTTCTGGAAGAGAAGTGGTCCCTCTGCCTCTCTAGTTCTTCATTTCTACCTGGGTATTTTATGTTCTCTCAAAATTCACACATCAAAATGAAAATCACAAGCTCTCTAAATTTCTATTTACTCTTCACTCTTCCTGATATCAGAATAGGGGACACATTCCATCTGACCTGTGGCAGCATGTTTAACCTCTTCCTCACTCTCACTTGTTTTATGCGACCTATTCAACAATTCTGTAAATTTTACCTTTTAATTATGTCTCTCATATATCCATCTCTTTCCACTTTGTTTCAAACACTTTTCATGTGGACTACTAAATAGGGACAATTAATTAAAGAATTAATCAAGCATACCCTTTATCCTTTCAGCATTACAAGGTGAACACAATTTTTAACGCCTCATGGAACTTTGCTTGTCTTATTTCCTTCTTTAAAAAAGGGAAAAAGGAGTTCATTCATTATTGTTTTATAAGGCATATTTATTTATTTATTTCTCAGTCCCTTTGTTGTTTGCGCTCACTGTCTGCTCTCTGCATCTGTTCATTGTGTACTCTCTGTATATGCTCATCGTCTTTTAAGAGACACCAGGAATGGAACCCAGGACCTTGCATGTGGGAGGGAATTGCCTACTTATGTGAGCCACATCCACTCCTTGTTTGTTGTGCCTCTCATTGTGTCTCCTCATTGAATCTCCTCATTATGTTATCTCATTGCATCATCTCATTGCATCAGCTAACAATACTAGCCTGTTGCATCAGCTCACTTTCTTGCTTGTCTTCTTTAGGAAGCACCAGCAACCAAACCCAGGACCTCCCATGTGGAAGGCGGGTGCCCAACTGCTTGAGCCACATCCACTCACCCCAGGTTGATTTATTATTGAGGCACTGATGACAAATATGGGAACAGATGGTACCCATGCCTTAATAGGGTTACATGCCATTGATCCAGGTAAGTTTATTGGTATATTTTCACTATATATTATATTTACTGTGAAAAAAAGTGAAGTATAAGGGAAACTTTTTTTCATTTCAACAAATTGTCAGATATCTACCTCAGTCTAAAGATTGTTACATGTTTGTTTGTTTATTTAATTTGGATTCTTTGTATGGAATTGATACTGTTGTAAAGTAACTTTATCTAAACAGTGAAACCTCATCTTGAAGAAGGAGGAAAGAATTATGTTTCTATTTGCTAATGACAAATATATTAATATATATACAAGAAAGAAAAGATGTACAAGTGAATTTTTAAAAGGTTGCCAGCTTGTATAGGAGGCAAATAGTCATCGATTTGTATGATCCATTTTAAAGCCAGAGAGTAAATTTCCTTAAAAGTTATTAGTAGAGTCAGAGGATACTTTTGTGCAGTAAAGCAGGACATGGTTAGAAATGGAATGCTATCCCTTGTACTGACAAAGTAACAAGCGTCTCTGAATTCCCAATAAACTAAGAAATGGGAGAGCAAAAAAGATTTTCTTCTATACAATGTAGATTTTGTAAATTGTTGAAAAGTATGAATGGATAATTAGGGAAATAGAAGAATGAAGATTCTCCTATTTCATATAACTCAAATTTTACAAGTGAAGTACTTTAGTATAAGGAAAGTGGAATAGGAGTAGAATTATTAATTTAAATTCTGCTCAGAAATGTAAAATGGATACTTTAAAGTAGTGCGAACAGAACACAGTAAGAGAATGCCTGACATTTGCTGTTCACTTAAAATTCAGTCAATAGCTAACTTGATATTCTTGGCTAGTTACTCAAGGGATTTATGCATGAAGCTATTTCTCTATAGACCAGTCAAGGATACTCTTTTTCTATTGCCACATGCATGCATTATCACGGAGTACTCAGAATGAATTTAATTTGTGAGTGATTGCAAATGTGCCAGGTTAAGTTGCTGATATCTTCCTGCAAGAAAGCAGGTTTCTTTTTTTTTTCCATAACCATGTCTCAGGATCCTCTATTATGGACATTTTAATAAGCTACATATTTCCCATAGAGGAAAGATAGTAATTCTCTTACCTGTCTGGGGAGTGATGATGCCACATCAATAACCCCCCCCGTTTTTTTTTTCTTTCTTTCTTTTCTCCTCTGCATAAGCCCCATGCCTATAGGGGAGGTGAGTCACTAGGGTTCCCACTTTCAAGTTTTTTTTTCCTTATGAGTAAGTGAACTGGACTCATTTTCTCCAAACACATTTCCCAACAAACCCCAACATCTGGTTTGAAAGTCATTTGATTCTTTCCGTTATTTAGAATAGGCATATCCACTTTGTATTCCTGGCTGCATGTTCCAAGAACAATATCTCTTGGAGCTGTTGCAGAGAGATTCAGCTTGCAGAGATAGCTTCTTGCCAGGAGTCCACGTTGTGATACTTCTTCCTCGTAACTGAGGGTCAACTTTACCTGTGTATGAAACTCACACAAGATGATTTTAACATACTCTCACACTCCTCCAGAGAAGTGAGAAAAATGAATTGATATCTTTTTAGATATACTGACACCCAATTTGTGCAGGAAATTAGTAACAGGACTCTGCAACAACCAGACAGCTTCTTTTTCTCAGAATTTTATATTTGTTGCCTAGTTTGTTCCTTCTCCAATAACTCCTGTGACAGTGGGGCCTTACCTAGGAATGTCAATTTATTTCCTCTCAGAATATAGCAGCTGGAGACACTGTGAACACAGAAGTAACTCCTGATGCCAGATGCCTTTACTGTTTGGAAGTAGGTATACAGAAAAGAGCAATCAGAGACATTTCTTTTTCTTTTGTTAAAGTGATGAAATTTAAGCTGATAAGTTATGGAAATGTTGCTTTCATTCAACCAATTATCTATCTCTCCTTGAAAACAGTGTTTTTTAGGGTTCATTTCAAACCCTTCTATGTTCAGTCACTTGATATTTGTAATGAGGATATTTGATACATTCAGAAAAATGCTATTACTAAACAAGTTCAAGTTAAATGGTATGAATGTGCAGAATTAATTACTTTCCTTTTATTCTGCCATGCACCTGTGGAAAATGCCTGGATAATCCTATTTCTCTCTTTGAGTTTGCTCATGAATGCTTACTTTGAAGAATTTTATGATTCATAATGAATGGGGATATGTTCATCATGGAAATATATGGGCATGGAATATAAAGCCAGATACTTGGGGGCTCAACAAAAAGAGAGGACATGGTGTAGTGTCTGACTTGCAATAACAAAGGGCAGACTAGTAATAGTTAATTTTGCATAAAATTTACCAGAAGAAAATCAATTTTTAAAGGACATATTTATTTTTGAAATATAAATGAAATGTTTGAAGCTTCCTACTTGGAGACATTGGGGAAAAATGAACAAGTTAATAATGAGGATATTGCTGTGTGCTATTGTTTTTGAAATTACAGTGTTGAGGTAGAGTTGATGATAAGTTGCCACATTTATGAATGTCCCTTACTCACATTAATGCTACTAATAAGGATAGAACCATATGAGCTCATGGCAGTTACAATTCATGGGGCATAAGAAATTTGAGAGGGATTTATGCAGAGGGTCCGGATGAGATCATAAGTAAATGGATTAGGGTATAAATTCAGGACATTTTACTAACTCATCTCACTGAACATTTAACAGGGTTGAGCAGAAACATTTTATGTTCCACAAATCTAAGACAGCAATTTCCCTATTATTGTTGCTAGTTCTACTTAAGTTCTACTAAGACATCACTATGGACCCTTGAAGAGTACATGGTGATAAACCTTTTCCTGATGACTTCTATGAATAACTATGAGGTGCTGGCAAGTACTATTCCCGCATCATTTCAGGTAGTCATAAGGCCATGCTCACCTTGAAGTAATAGTATAGATACAATGCAAAGTTAGCAAAGTTAACTTTCATTTAATATTAGGAGATCCAGCCATATTCCTTGGGGTTGAAAAGAAGTGTGTCCCCTTATTTCATTACTCTACTGCTTAAATGAACATAGTTAATAAAATGGAGATATTATGGGAATCTACAAAATCAGAAGGAAGAAAATAAGATTTATCAGGAACATGCCATATGTAGGACAGAATATCTATTTAAATAAAGAGTGTCTCTAATATTATAGATACTTTTTTCAATGTTATTCAAAATAATTAAAATATTTTCAAAATTATTTAATTGAAGATATACTGATGAAATTTTTAAAATATATATATATATATATATATATAGAAATTTCATTCCAACATAAAGTAATTGAGGTTGCATTGGAAATAAGTTAAATATTAATTATCATTACCAGAAATTACATTCCAGAGAATTCAAAAGTTTTTTCCATCATATTTTTAGGCATCTCTTCATTCATTCATTTGACAATGATATCAACTATCTACTAATTGGCTTGAGCCATTTCAGACTCTCTTGGGAAAATCAAATACGTATAAAATGAGGGATATAACTTGTACACACTGCTAAATGGCTTTTTGAGGGAGTATCATGGGCTTGGGTGCTGTGTAATCACCAGCTATTGTGAAGAAACAGGTATACAACTTAGTCAAATCAAATATTTGAAAACAAAGTTTTGGGGAGTGTATAATATTAAAAGACTATTTTATTTTTCTACAGGATTGAGGGAAGGCTCCTTAGTAATATTAGATTAGAAGAAAGGATTGGAGCTTCTATTGTACCACCATAATTAACAGCTTACTGAGTAGTGCCATTTCATAAACCAGACATGGTTTCTTCGATTGGAAGTAAAGATCCTTCTTTCACTTGCTTTCTTCTTTTACCAGGGAGCACAATTTCCATTCACAATTTGAATTATGGTTAGAATGCAAAAGATTCCAGGAAAAGAAATTTAAATACTTAAGGGCATAAAAATAACAGATATCATTTCATTTCCTAAAAATCAAAAGAATCCTTGGTCCCTGAAAAAGAAAGCAGGCAAAAACCAAGAAAAACATATAAAAAGCAAACACTGGTGGAAAGAAGAAGAAATGCAGATAGGAGTAGAATAAAAATCAACTTTACATGGATTCAGAAGAAATGCATCCAAGCTTTGCATTTCTCACTAAACAGAAGCCTTTGAGCAGGTCATATAAGCTTTTGGGCACTGTTTTTTAGTTATTAATAATCACATCTAATTCATTTCAACAATTAGCCTTGGAAATAATTTCAACAATTCTTGATGATTAGAAATGTTTTTCCATAAAAGAAAATTTCTTAAAAATTCAGTTTTCTAACTTTAATTGGAATTATCTGAATTTCCTCCTTTCTATAACTAGAAAGATATGTTAATATAAATGGGTAAATTTGGTGTGATTGGAAAGAAATAACAGTCTAAAATGTTTCCTATAGCAGATGATGGTGTTTGTTAATATGCCAATTGTCCTTTCTTTTGAAGAACCTCAAGTTGAAGACAACTAAGAAGTGAAATGGGTAGAATGCACAAATTAGGAACATGGATAGATATAAGTTACTAGCTCTAAGGACATTAACTTATACCAGTTTAACATAGGTCACTTTGATGAGAGATGACATTTTCATTCACTTGACCTTGTATAATAGGCCATCTTTCTCAGCTATGCCTCAATCTTCTGGAAACTACTTTGCAAATGGGGATTTTGAGGAGTGCCAATGAGAGCAGCCTAAAGGTTTAATCTTGTTGGGGTTTTCTGATCATCATCAGTTACAGAAGGCTCTATATATAGTCATCTTGATCTTGTATTTACTAACCATTTTGGGTAACACGACCATCATACTGATATCTTGTCTGGAATCCAAACTTCACATGCCAATGTATTTCTTCCTTTCTCATCTCTCCTTCCTAGATCTATGCTTCATCAGCAGTGTGATTCCCCAGCTCCTGGTAAACTTGAGGGATCCCATGAAAGCCATTACTTATGGTGGCTGCATTGTTCAACTCTATGTCTCCCTTGCACTGGGTTCCATGGGGTGTGCTTTGCTCACTGTTATGTCCTACAATCACTACATTGCTGTCTGCCGTCCACTCCATTACACTGTCTTTATGCATCCCCATCTGTGCATGATCCTGGCCTCCATGGCATGGCTCATTGGGGTGGCCACTAGCCTGGTGCAATCTACTCTCACTCTTCAGCTGCCCTTCTGTGGTCATCGCCAAATGGACCATTTCATCTGTGAGGTCCCTGTGCTCATCAAGTTGGCTTGCATTGACACCACTTTTAACGAGGTTGAGCTTTATGTGGCTAGTGTCCTCTTCCTTGTAGTGCCTGTCTCATTCATCCTGGTCCCTTATGGCTGCATTGCCCAGGCTGTTTTGAGGGTTACATCAACAACTGGGAGACAGAAAGCATTTGGGCCT
>JAQZBX010001335.1:0-84644 GCA_029593785.1 Cabassous unicinctus
TCCTATTGGTCAATCTATCTTTATGCCAGTACCATGCTGTTTATAACACTGTAGCTAGGTAATATGCTTAAAAATCTGGAAGTGAGAGTCCCCCAAATTTTTCTTCTTTTTAAAGATATTTTTGGCTATTTGGGGGATATTACTCTACCAGATAAATTTGATACTTCACTTTTACAATTCTACAAAGAAAAATATTGGATTTTTTTTTATCAGTATTGCATTAAATCTGCAGATGAGTTTGGGTAGAATTGACATCTTAATGTATTTAGGCATCCAACTCAAGAACATGGTACAACCTTCCATTTATTTAGATCCATGGTTTCTTTTAGTAATGTTTTATAGTTTTTTGAATATAGATCTTTATCTTCTTGGCTAAATTTATTACAAAATATTTGATTCTTTTCATCGCAATTGCAAATGAAAATTTTCTTTTGCTTCCTCCTCAGATTGCTTAATAATAATGTGTAAAAATGCTCTTAACTTTTGTGTGTTAATATTGTATCTGGCTACTTTAGTTAAATTGTGTATGGATTCTAATAGTTTTATTGTAGATTTATCTAGACATTCTAAGTATAAGATCATATCATCAGTGCATAGCTAAAGTTTTACTTCTTCCTTTCCTATTTGGGTGCATTTTATTTCTTTTTCTTGCCTAATTGCTTTAGCTAGAACTTCTATCACAATATTGTATAAGAATAGGGAGAGTGGTCATCCTTGTCCTTTTCCTGATATCAGTGGGAAATCTTTCAGTCTTTCACCATTATGTACAATTTTAGCTGTGTTTTTCATATTTACATTTTATCATATTGAGAAAGTTTCCTTCTATGCCTAAGTTTCAGAGTGATTTTTATCAATAAAGGAGATTGTATTTAGTCAAATGTCTTTTCTGCATTAATTGAAATAACCATGTGATTTTTCTTATTCAATTTTTAATGTGGGTTATTACACAGATTGATTTTTTTAAATGTTGAATCACCCTTGCATTCTGGTATAAAACTCACATGATCGTAATGTGTAATTTTTTTGACATGTTTTTAGATTCAGTTGGCAATTAATTTATTGAAGATTTTTGCACCCATATTCAATAAAGAAATGTGTCATAATATCTTTACTTGGCTTTGTTATTAGAGTGATGTTAGCTTTATAGAATATGATTCATCTGATTCCTTCCTTTTCAATGTTTGGAAGACTTTGAGCAAAATTGTTATTGGATCTTCTTTAAATGATTGGTAAAATTCACCTATGAAACCATCTGGACCTGGATTTTTCATTTTGAAGAGTTTTTTTTTTCTTTATTTTTAAAGAAGCTTTAGATTACATAAATATTACATGAAAAATATAGGGGATTCCCATATACCCCACTCCCTCCCCTTCCACACTTTCCCCCATTAACAACGCGATTCATTAGTGTGGTATACTTGCTACAATTGATGAACACATATTGAATCATTGCTATTAACCATGGTCTATAGTTTAGATTAAAAGTCAGAATATTTAAATCTCTGGGACAGATATTTAGCAGGTATAGTGCCAATTACAAGTTCAAATAAAAGGGTCACATCCAGCATGCATAGGTAAATTATACATTAGTCTAAATGTGATATATTGGGGAGATAGGTTAACATATATTCCATGGTATGGCCCACCAATGGGGTTATGTTTGCCCTGCCTATAGAGTCTAGATGTCTCCAGAATCCTCAGAAGCATGCCTGCTTGAGGCACTGTTTACTGTGGCAGTCAATGAAATCCTGCTGAGATGTGCATAAGTTTGACCTCTAGAATGATCTCCCAACTAACTTAGAAATTTCTTAGCTATAAAAACTCTTTGTATTTAATATTTCCCCTTTTTGGTTAAGGTATTTTTCCAAATGCATCACTAGTCGGCACTTGTAATATTCCCTTGGTGCCAGGGGGGCTCATCCCCAGGATTCATGTTCCATGCTGTGGGGAAGGTAGTGAGTTTATATGTTGAGTTTGGCTTAGAGAGAGGCCACATTTGAACAGCAAGGAGGCTTTCAGGAGGTAATTCTTAGGCAATATATATTCCTAGCCTAATTTTCAACTTCACAAAAACAAGGTTCATAAGTATATAAGCATCAATTTTAAGGACCTGGTGCTTTTGTATGTCCTCTTCATTAGGAAACGTCCATTTTCTCTAAAGATTCTTACCACTCTATTAGGGAATGTAGCAAAGCTCCCCAGGATGTGAATTCAATCTTCCATCTATTGTTGTGTGTGTGTCTACCCACTGAGACAATACCCCATGACCCCTTGAACAGGTTCATATTCTATATAAGCATGCTCTAGGTGCACCCCTTCTCACTATCCCTCCAGCAAGACACCCCACACCCATGATTCTTCACTGCTACAGTTACAACCATTCTGCAATCTAAAACTTCCCCCAAAACAAAACCAAAAATAAAATGATATTTAAAAGCTTTTTATTGCATTGTGGCTTTCATCACTGTAAGATCTGTTTTCTTTTATGTATATTGATGATTTCTCCTGTATATCCCCCTAGTGTATTTTTTCACTTTATTTTAAAAATCTTTAGGTTACAGAAAAGTCACATAGAAAATATAGTGGATTCCCAAATACCCCACCCCTCACCCTCTGAAATCAGGGAGTTCAAATCATTAGAATTCAGTGCTACTATTATAAAGGCATTACTTACCTTGTCCATTTTATCCTTTGGCTTTCTGTTGTCACACCTTACTATTTTCTGCCTTCAAATCTGAATGATAGTTTCTATGAATAAAGAACACTTGGCTTGTTGTTTTTCTCTTTCAGTCCCTTAAATATATTGTACCACTGCCTTCTTGCCTCCATGGTTTCTGAATAGAGATCAGCACTTAGCCGTATAAAGTCTTGCTTGTAAATAATATGTTTCTTTTCTTTTGCTGTTCTCAAAATCCTCTATTTTTGGCCTTTGACATTCTGAATAGTTGTTTTGGAGTAGGTCTATTAGGATTTATTCTGTTTTCTGTATGTTATCCTTCTTGATCATTTATATTCATGTCTTTCATAAAGATTGGAAAATTTATTCAGAATTTCCTCAAATATTCTTTCTACCCCTATTATGTAATCCTCCCCTTCTGGAACACCAGTAACATATACGTGTGTTTCATGTTGCCATTCAATTTCCTGAGAATTTGCCCAATTTTTCCAATCATTTCTTTGTGTTCTCTCCTATATTTTCAATTTCAAATGCCTTGTATTCAAATTCACTTATTCATTCTTCTAACATTTCAAATCTGCTGTTATATGCCTCTATGCATTTTTCATCCCACCAATTGTCTTTCATTCCCATAAACTCTGTTACTTACTTTTCTCGGCTTTCAAAATTTTCTTTATGCTCACACAGAGAGTCACCTTAATATCCTTTACCTTTTTAGTCATATTTTTCTTCATCTCCTTGAATTGATTAAGGAAGTTTCTTTGAGTATCATTTATTAGTTGTGTTAAATCCTGAATCTCATCTGGATTCTTGGCTTTTTCCTTTGACTGGAGCATATCTTTGTACTTATTACTATGGATTGTTATACTTTGTTGATTCCTAAGCATCTGCCCTTGTTGATGATTTTGCTGTGTTGGTCAATTTCTCTTTCTTGACTAGTGATTTTATTTCATACTTCCTCTTTTATTTTAGTTTATTTTTTTTTCCATTGGATTATGTGTTTTTATTTCATTTTTAAAAACAAATTATTTCATTGATACATATTAATAAAGCATATAATTATGTGTAAAGCATACACATGTTAATAAAGTATACAATCAATGGCATTTCATATAATCAGACAGTTGTGCATTCATAATTTCAATCATTATTAGAACATTTTCATTATTTCAATAACAACAATAATAAACAAAAACCAGACAAAAAAAAAAATCCTCACCTACCAATCTCTCTCTTTCTCCTGCTGTACATAGATGCTGTTTCTGGCTATTCATACACAATTATTTATGAAAAGCCATTGATTATACACTTTGGAAAGAACATATGGTATGTGAATATAATTTTTAAATAAAACTTTAATATTGCCCTATTTAGTAGTCAAAACTGTGTTTAGTAGCCACTAATAGGGCCCATCCAGATCTACCATGGCATGGAAAGAATCAGGAAAAATCAGTCTGTCTTCCTTTACTTTCCCAGCTGACTTCCACAAAATGAATCCTTCAATTTCAACTACCTCTTCTGAGCTCATGAGTTATGGTAGTTACATTCATGGAAGAGAAACCACAGTCAGCCCTTTGCTGCAGCCTCTCTCTTCTCATGGAGGAATCTCTCTTTCCCTCTAGGTTGGCTGCTTAGTTGTAGGTTTTACTGAGACCATTTGCTTATATGTTGGAGCATTCCCAGCCAAATGAGTATCAACTTGTGGTTTTCCCTTTGGCCTCTCTGTCTTTGTGTCCCCAGTCCCTCCTGGAGGATTCATGTGGCACTTTCCTGGCTTGAATATGTTGCCAAAGAGGCTCCCTCAAGCAACTTTTATGTCTTCTCCCTTATTTTTCAAAAGAGTTGCACCTGCCTCAACTACTCCAATGCCATCTTGGATCAACTCTGAAGGTGTTTTCCTTGTTTTAACTATTTAAATTTGTGTTACCATTATTAGTGTATGTTTTCCCAATTATATATACTCAGAAATCCATTGATTTATAACAATTTTTAAAAGGAACTAAAATTACCTTCTAGCTCCAAGTCTGTTTTAGTTCTCTGATAATGTACTCTATCTTAAAACAAGAGTACAAGAATTACACAATAATTAAATATTTTTCTGTACAACTAATCCATATCCCCTTAAAAGCATTTGGAGTGGGATTGCAGGGAGCATTTACATTGTGAGGAGTACATTCAAATTAGCTATTTGAACAAATATAATTCACAGCACATTTTATATCTCCCCATTGATCTCCCTCCTTATTTTAATTTTAATTTTAATTTTTTAAAGATTTATATATTTACTTTTATCCATTTTTAACACCCTTCCCCCTTGTTTTTGCTGTTTTTGTGTCCATTTCATTAGGCAATTTTCTGTGTCTCTTTCCTGCTCTCTCTTCTCATCCTTCTTCTGTCTTCACCAGGATTCAATCCTGGGAAACTCCGATGTGGGAGAGAGGAATTCTGCCACCTGTGCCACCTTAGTTCCTGGTTTTTAGGTGCACCTCATCTTGGCTCTCCCTTGTGTCACTCTCCTGTTATGTCATCATCTTGCTGCATGGCTCAGCAGGGCCTGGCATGCCCACACATGGGTCTGGCGGTGCACCCACTCGTGCAGCCTGGGGGAGTACCTGCTTATGGGGCCTGGTGGTGCACCCACTCACAGGGCCTGATGACACACCCGTGCTTGGGGCCTGAAGGATCACCCACTTGTGGGACCTGAAGGTGTGCCTGTGCATGGGGCCTGATGGCCTGCCTACTCGTGGGAACTGGTGGCCCATGTCCCTTCTTTATTTTTCTCTATCTTACCAGGAGATCCCAGGGATGAAACCCAGGTCCCTCCATATGGTGGACGGACACCCAACGATTTGAGCCACTTCTGCTCTCCCCATTTTTAATGAGGACATTCACAATTACCTTATAGAGTTGATGCAGCTCCAGAAAAGGCTGGGAGTTCCTGTAAGGAAGAGAAAAAAGAGAGAAAGTGAGAGGAGAGAATGAATATGGATTATATCTACTACAAAACAGCACAACCAGTAGAGGTACAGATTTAAAACACTGATGGATTTATTCATTTCCAAAGATTGAAAACTTTCAGAAACTTCTGTTTTCAGTTCCAACATAGAAAAAGCATGCAATTCACGATTGAAGCCCTTACAATCACAAAGCAAACTACTAAAAAAAAAGTCTGTATCTTTACTTGCAGACATCAGAGAACTGAAGCCAAATAGTACATCACTACTCCCAAATCTGGAAAAACAGATAATCCAGAGAGTCATGGGCAAAACTGGCCTATCTGGATTAGAAGTTGCTGGATCCATAAACTGATTAGTAAATGTATATGGTAAATTTGACAAATTGCTGGAGGCCATGTGTGGACTAGCATGAGAGTAAGAAATCCCTGGAAGCCACAATCTTAAAGAGTCCCCACACTTTCATAGGTATTATCTCCAGGAACCCTACCAGGTTCTCACAGTTAAGTTCAATAAATATCCCCTTGTGGTAATGACAAGGAAAGGAGAAAAAAATAACCATTATGAAATATGTACTGAGTTTTCTCCATAACAAAGGACTAGGAAAAAGAGTACCAGTGTCTTATTCTACCTATTGGGAAATGTTTTTACACAACTCTGGCCCCTTTGGACATTACTGTGTCCATAATGTGGGGATGTAGGTTAAGAAACATTTATGAAGATCACAGTCCAGGTAAACAGACCTACTAAAAGACTCAGATTTAATCATAAGATTATAGAATGCTCCAATTCCCCATTCCTAAGCACTGCACAAACTCTACTCTCATAAAATGGTATTGGGTTACAACTGAAAGCAGCAAGATACAGACTCTGAGGAATTAAGAGGGAAACCCAACACAACATAGGAGACAAAAAGGCACTAGATGATTTGGAATCCTTTGTCACCTACAATAAATATTAAACGCAGAACAACTTTTTAAATCAGTGAATGTTTCAGTGTTCTCTAAAGAACAGAACCAATAGGATATATGCATGTATAAACAAAATTTATCTTAAGGAATCGTCTCACATGATTGTTGAGGCTGACAAGTCTGAAGTTTGTAGGGCTGACTGGCAGGTTGTAAATTCCAGGAAGATTTGATATTGGAGTCTGAAGTCCAAAGGGAGGACAACAGCCTAAAAACTCAGAAATGACTAAATGTTGTCGTTCTAAGGCAGAAATTTTCCTCCTTTAAGGAACTCTAAGTTATTAGCTCATAAGGCCACAAATGATTAGATGAGAGTAATTTAATTTAATGAATGTCACCTTACTATAGATGTTAATCACATATACAGAAAACCTCCACAGAAACATGTAGGCCAATGTTTGGTTAAACAACTGAACACTATAGCCAGGTTGACAAATAACATTAACCATTACACTCAGTCCAATTACTCAAAACATCATGTCTGGCTGTCAACAAGAAATTGTAAGACATACAAATACACAAGAAAATACATATTCAGTGGACACAAAAATAAGCAAAAACATTTAAATATAACACAAAGTTTTGAAACACTAGGGGAAAATTTTGTAATAACTATCAGTAGATGACATGCCAGAACAGATGGTAATGTGAGAAGAGAGATGGAAAAGTAAGAAAGCATCAGATGGAAATACTGGAAATAAGAAATATTGAAACAAATGAAAAATACCTTTGCTGGGTTAATATGTAGGCTGAGCATGGAGGGGAAAGCAATCAATGATTTTAGTATCTGTCAATAGAAACATCCCAAATTGAAATTTAAAGAAGAAAATGAATGAAAATAAAGACTAGGCCATCGAAGAACTGTGGGACAATTTCAAAATGTGTAGCATAGCATAATTGGCACAAATATAAAGATAGAACAGAGCAAATAACTATTAGAAGAAATAGAGGTCAAAGTTGCCAAAATTAATGACAGTCACTGCATTACAAATCCAGGAAGCACAAGGGAACACTAATTGGGATAAATATTTTAAAATTCCATCACTAAGCATATAGTATTCAGTAATGTCAGAAAAAGCAAAGATAACAAGAAAATCTTAAAGAAGCTAGAGGGAGGAAATTCACCATACCTCTGGAGGAATGAAGGTAAGAATTAAAGATGGCATCTTGTCATAAACTCTCCAAGCAAGAAGGTAGACGAGTGAAATAAAGAATTAAAGGGAAAAAATCTAACCTAAAATTGTATATCCACTGAAATTATTTTTTCAATGTGATATAGAAATAAACACTTTCTCAAATGAACAAGACCTGAGGTAATTCTTCAACCACAGATAAGCCATGTGGGAAATGATAAAAGAAGTTTTTCAGACAGTAGGAAAGTTTTATCAATTAGAAACATGGATCTACATAAAGAAAGGAAGATCATCAGAGTATGAATAAATGAAGGTATAATTAAGTCCATTATTTTTCTTATTCTTAATTGATCTAAAGGTAACTAGTTAAAGTGATAATAGTAACAATTTATTAGATGATTATAACATATGGGTAAGTGAAATAAATGTTAGTAATATCATAAATGATGGAGAGAGAAATAAGAATACTCTGTCATTATATACCTACATGGGATGTGATATACTGTTATTTGATGGTGAACTTATATTTGTTTAAAATATATATTGCAAACTCTCTGGAAACCTCTAACAATAATTTAAAAGAAGTATAATTGACAGTGACAAATAGATATAAAATGGAATTATTTAAAGTTCTCAATTAAAACCAGAAAAGGTAGAAAAAGAGAGGGAGGGGAAGAATTAAGGAACTAGGGTAATGTATAGAAATCTTCTACAAATGTGAATGATATAATTCCAAATACATCAATAATCACTTTAAATATGTATACTCTGAATATACCAATTAAAAGACAAAGGTTATTGGAGTGGTTAAAAAAATAAGACTCAACAACATATTGTCTACATAAAACTCACTTTAATTATAAAGACATAGATAGATTAAAAATAAAGGAATAAAGTAAGATATACCATGCTAAAACTAATGAAAAGTAAGCTGAATTAGCTCTATAAATTTCAGGAAAAGAAAAATTATGAGGGATAAATAAAAATTACATATTGATAAGGAGGTCAATTCTTCAAGTACAAATAAATATCCTAAATGTGTATATGCCTAATAACAGAAGTTCAAAATATATGAAGCCAAGACTGATATAATTGAAAGGAACAATGGAAAAATTGAGTATGAGAGCTGCATATTTTAACAATATATTTTCAGTAATTGATTGGCTAAGCAAGCAGATAATCAGTAAGCATAAAATTGGCCTGAAAACCACTGACAACCTATTTGATTAGAATACTTCATTCTATAATATCAAGATAGCCATTCTTCTCTCTCTTGTATGGTCACAAAGGTAACCACTTTGTGGGCTGTGAAAATACTCATTTAAAGGAATAGAAAATATACAAAGTGTGTTCCCAAGCCACAGTGGAATTAAGTTAGAAATCAAAAACAGAAAAAATTATTTGTAAAATCTCCAAACAATTCGAGATAATACAATATACTTCTAAATAACACATAGTTTAAAGGAAAAATTATGAAACAAATCAAAATAAATCAAAATGAAAAAAAATGTTATCAAATTTGGGGAATGCAGAACTAGCAGTTCTCAGAGGGGAATTAATAGTATTAAATGCATATATTATGAAAGAATAAATAGTGAAAGTCAATAATCTAAGCTTCTATTTTAGGAAACTAGAGAATAAAAGAATAATGTGACCCTGAATAAAGCAGAAAAAACAATTAGAGCAAGAATAAATAAAATTGAAAACAGGAAAACAACAGACTACTCAAATAAAATCCAAGTTGATACTAACCTCTAGCCAGGCAGTGACAGTTTGACATTATTTATGAATTGCAAAAAGAGATATTAATTATGTTTGTAAACTAGTCTGTTCCTCTGGGCATGATAACCTTTGATTGTATTAAAATCAGATGTTTCACTTTTAGTTTATTAAATCAGGATTAGGGCTTTGATTCAACCATATCATTAGGGCTTCCAAGGTTGAGGCCCTGTCCCCTTCATGGGCTATATAAATGTGCGCTCAATCAAGAACATAGAAGTATATAAACAGAAAAGATACACAGAGGATCTTACAGCCCTGGGAAGAGAGATGAGCCTGATAGTTTACAGCTTACCTTGTGAAAATACCAGAGCAGCTGAGCCCAGAAAGAAAGGATCCCTGGGGAGAGCAATGAAACCTGCCAGCGTACAGCTGAGGTTGGAAGAAGCTGGAATTCATGGAGCCTTGGGTGAAGAACTACCTCTTATGGTACCTTGATTTTGACTCTTTAAGTCCTTGTAACTGTAAGATTTTACCCTAAATAAACACCCTTTATAAAAGCCCACAGATTTCTCTTAACTTTGCATCAGCACCCACTTTGGCTGACTAATACACAGACTAACAAAGGAAACAAGAGAGCTGATACAAGTTACTCAGCTCAGAAATGAAAAAGGGGTCATCACTACTGATTCATGACTATTAAAATTATAAGAAACAAATAGTATGAACAACTCTACATCAAAAAAAACCCACAATTACTTAGATGAAAGATACCAATTCCTTAAAGGAACAAACTACCAAATATCACACAAGGAGAAATACAAAAGCATTTCAAATAATTTATTTAGGTATTCTGCCCACAAAGTGTTGGAGCATAACTCCCCATTCCTTAAGTGTGAGCTTTATGTATAATGACTTCCTTTCAAGATGACCATATAGAAATGTAGGGGAAAAAAGAATAATTTTGCAGTTGGCAAACCTGATAAACACTAACTCAACCAATAGCAACTGTTAAGTAATAATCATAGTGTGTTTCCTTGATATGAAGTGATAAGAAAGGCACTTTTCTCTAGATTTCTTTCAAGAACTTATGACCCTAACCTAATTTTCAAATATCAGATAAATCCAAATCAAATGACATTCTACAAAATATTTCACCTGAACACTGTCAAGATCATGAAATACAAGGAAAGTCTGAGAAACAGTCCTAGGCAAGGCACTGAGTAAAAGGAGATACAGTGACTAAATGTTATGTGTAGTCCTGGATTGTATACTGGAACAACAACAACAAAAAAAATTAGATGAAAAATGTTACAACATTAGATGTTACAAAAACATTAGTTGAAAAACAAAAGTTTTGAAAAAATCTGCATGTAATTTGAACTTTAGTTAATAATACTGTATTAATATTAGTTAATTAATTTCAACTGATGTAATATGTTACTAATAGGGGAAATGAGCACACTGTGTATGGAGATTCTCTGTTCTTTCACCCCCAATTTTTGGAAACCCTTAAACTGTTCTATGAAATAAAAATTAATTGTAAATAAAAGCCAAGTCTCCTAAACATGCAATGATTGTTTAGCTCATTGCATTTGCCTTTCCAAAAATTAAGTTCATGATTTATAAAAATATTGTCAGCCAGAAGTAGTTTCTTTGTATAAACTAGTGCTTTTATTGAGTAATATATTTACTAAAATTTTTCAGTTATTTAATAAATAGTCAACTTTGTGTTTTAGGAATGAATAAAAATAATTAATGATTTGGTCTTTCAAGACTTGTATGCCCACTAAGGAGTTCCCTACCTTTTCTGACATTAGAATAATTGGATATTTTGTTAGTATAATTATTGCAATGTGCCTCTGCTGCCTGGTCATTAAAATTGGTGATTATAAAACCTATACATGAGGGGAGTTTCCGTTAAAATAGTTTTCATTTGTGGGGGTGGTTGGGATTAAGAGTTCAAAGGAGCCTCATTGTTGTCAAAGTAGAGCAAACCATGAGCACAGTTAAAGGTAAACTGGGAATCATTAACTGTGTTTCCTGAGGCAATGTGGAATGTATATAAGAGACACTGACTCGACAAAATGGGCTGAGAGAATGGAAATTAGTTGCCTTCCTCAATGGACTCAGTCATAATGAGAACATAACACATGCCTAGTTTCCTCTGGATTTTTGGCGATGCCATTGAAGAACAAGTTTACATCATCTCTGAGACTGTGGAAACCTTGTTATAGGATAGACAGGTGATGGTCAGGACTTCGGAGTCATAGGCTTTTTCTCCAAAAGCACAGGATTAGATTTCAGGATTAAGGTTAGGAAATGTGATGTTGCAGATTAAAGTATTTTATTAAGTACACCAAAATTTTGTTGCAGCAAAGAAAACAATCACTTGCAAAAAACAGAATCCATTTTGAGTTTTGAAGGATGCCAAATGATTTTTAAAGAGATAAAAAGGAAGTTAACTTGACTCATATTGATTGGACAGGCATTGGTCTATCTTATAGGAGTGAGTATAAGCCAGGTGGGCTTTATTTTATATTGTACCAAATATAATGAACCAGGACATGATTGGCTGTGGGAGTCACCCACTTTGGTGGGGATTTCAATTTTCAAAAGGTATCAGGAGGAAACTCAAGGGAACTACAAAGAAGAAAGTTTTAGGCTCTGAGAGGTCCCTAAGGTTTTTTCTCTCTATTGTTTTATCAATTTCACCCCTTTGGTCATTAACTAAGTTGTTAGCACTTGACCAAAGATGTAGTTGCTTTTTCATTTACCACCAAAATCTCTCGTTTCATCACTGATTTCACAGGTTAGCTGAAGTTTGTTATTTTATTTTGTCCTATTCACTCTGATTTTGTATCTTTAATTGAATTTATAATTCATTGAGTTATTAGTAAAGTAGTATCATTTAAGTGTCTATAGCTCAAACAATGAGTTGGGGATAATATGAATATTATGATTAAGAGGATAAGTGCCTCTATTAGGACAATTCTGAGCCAAGGTCACCACGACCCTAGAGACCAACCAAAAAGAGAATCAGATCAATCATATTTAGGAGATGTGTAAGCTGATTCCCATGCTTCTCTAGCATGGACATCTGTTGTTGGTATCCCTTGTTAAACTCCTTTGAGTGCAATTTATAAATACACAGCACTGGGTATCCACAATGCACACACACATCCTTGGGAAAACAAAATATAGCTAATTGATTTCATAGAGCAATTTGGTGATATTCCAATACTTCATCGGCTAGTGAGATAATAGCCTACCCTTAGTGGGAGATAAGTGTTTCTAACTCTACAGCTATATTTTCTAATATTATCTGTAATCTTATAGCTTATTTTCCAATACAGGTGATAACTGCCCCAGTGACAAGGGGAATAATACTAAGAACAGAAAACTTCATGAGTTTATCCAAGGTTAAAGGAGTTTTTCCATAATTCACTTAGAGCTGTCTCTTGTTTGGCAATTGTCTCATAATGAGTTTTTATAGTATAGGAAGTGAACATAACATCCCTCATTTATCTAAATATCCATTTTGGAAACTAATCATAATTAGCCATTTAGATAACAGTGTAATAGGAACTAACACAATTTACAGGTAGTGCTTTGTATATCTTGTGTCCATATACAAAATAAGGTCCTTGGAAAGTGTAATAAGAGTATCTATTGCCTTTCAGGAATGGAATGAATATTGACTTTTAGGGCTGATTGGGTGTCAAATCCAAAAAGAGGATAATAACCATGATTATCTACATTGATACTTGAAAATTTGGTCCCATTTTACCAACAATTTCCTTTGACCCATGGCCCACCAGAAATTTGTGTCCTGAGTGGAAATAATTTCTTATGTTATTAAAATCGTGGTGCACCAGGAGAAATTTGGTGTCTATTAAGAAATCCTATCCGCTATAGTTTGCTCCTATCTCATGAAAATAAAAGAAGTCTTGCCAAAATAGAAACTGAACATTTACTATGCCCTACAGGGTGGCCATTGATATGTGTCTGGTTTATAGTAAAATACTATACTCCTAGGGTTAAAAAAGACTATATCACAATCCAAGTATGACAGTTTGAATTTTGTGAATCCAAAGTTTGTTCTTGAAACAATCCATTCCTGTGGGAGTGGGGCCTTTTGATTGCATTAAATTCAGTTAAGAAGCCCTTAATTCAATCACTTCGATAGATTATTTTTGATTGAACTATGTCAGTAAGGAATGACCAAGGTTAGATCTCCACCCTCTTGCTGTCTCCAATATAAACCAAGAACACAAAGAGAGAAAGACACAATGAAAAGGGAGCTCTGCCATTTTCACCTGGCCATATGAAAGAGAGGACTACAGATTCACCTATAGCTGCAGAAAGAGAAGTCCTGAGAGGGTCACAAAGATGCCTGATCACCCACAGCTGAGCTCCATGAGAAAGTAGAGAGAAAGTAGAGAGAGCTCCATGTGGCAGAACTCCAGGATCTGCTGGCAGCTGAACTTTGGTGAGAAAACATACTGAGGATACTTTGATTTGGACATTTTTTTTTCTGCCTTGAAAGTGTAAGCTTTTACACCAAATAAATCCTCATTATAAAATCCAACACATTTCTGGTATTTTTGCACTGTCACCCTTTGACAAACTAAGACACCCAGTTTCTGGGACTCTTAAGGCAAAACTCAGATTCACTCCCAAAATAAATTCTATCTGATTGGTATATATGATGTTTCCTTTCAAAGCCAAGTCTTCAAGTGTAAGTGGGATGGTTATTAGAGAAATGTCTTTTTGAGGACTAAGCAGGCAATAATTAGAGATCTAGCAGTTACTCTAATTGGTTTCATTTGCTATATGGTGTGCTAAAAGGACTAAATAATGGTGTTCAAGGTAGAATTGCATAGGGCAGAACAGGGTAAAAAAGAATTAAAAGATGATCATGGTAAAAGTAAGGTATAGTTGGTGATAAAGATATGGCAGTGTGAGGAGTGTAACATGAATAAAAGAAAATTAATATAGACAGAGAAAAGGAAGAGATAGGGAATAAGATAAGGAAATACAGACAGGTTTTGATTCATGATCTTAGGTATCATCTATTTGTTCTGATGCCTTGGGCAGAAGTTGTCTACATCAGATGCCATTTACTTCTTGAATCACTGTGTCAATTTTAGCTTGTATGTGAAATAGGAGTGACTGCCCAAAAGCTTATACTTTTTTTACTTGTGATATGAGAACACAATTGGCTGTAGTTTTCCTGCCATTCTGGTGGGCAATAAAATTTGATAAAGTCTTTCCTAACTAGGTTCTAAAGCAGTTTTGTTGATGTCTTTTCCAGTACACCAAGTAATGAGTTGAATGTCACAAAGAGTCTACTGTAAAGGAGTCTTAGGAAAGGCAGCCTGGTAATGTGAATAATTGAATTGAATATACGTGATTTGTCTTTTACCATAATTAACAATTTCAGAAAGTAATAGATTGGAGTCTGGTACAGTAAGAGAAATAATGAGCCTCATGTGTCTTCCCATTATGATTCAAAGGAGGACAGCCAATGCTTTCCTGATGAACTAGATCTTATGGACATCAAAGCTTATGGAAGAATCTTAGGCCAAGATAGAGAGATATTCAGATAATTTAGTTACTTTAAGTTTTAAGATACCATTTGTTCTTTCTTCTATTCCTGATGATTGAAGATGGTAGGTACAGTGAAGCTTTCAGTTGATGGGTAAGATCTTGCAAAGTTCCTTGATGATATTTCAAGTGAAATGGGTTCCTTTATAACTTGAGAGAATAGTGGAAAATCCTAACTGGGGAAAACAAATTCTAATGGCTTTTCAGCTACTGTGAAGGCAGTGGAGTTATGACATGGAAAATCTTCCATTCATCTGGAAAATAGACGTATGATAACAAGGACATATTCATATCCCATAGAAGATGGTAGCTATATAAAGCCCATTTGAAGATTTTCAAAGAGCTCTGTTGATTGAGGTATTTGGGCCTGTCCCATCACTATACGTTTATCAGGGTTATGTAATTGAAAAGTGGAACATGATTCATATACTCACCAGGTTTCTCATTAAAGGCCCCCACACAATGATTTTTTTATACTTAAAATGGATACATTCTGGATCATGGAGGGCATGTTCATGTAAAGTCTTGGCTATGGGCCATTTTAGGGACTCAATTGCTAATAGGTTACCATCTTAGAATCACCAGAGCCCACCAGAGTGGGCACATCCATTTATGAACCAATTTTCTTTTTTCAATTTTGGGAGCTGATTTTAGACTTTTACTCATGGACCTTTGAAAAGTCTCCTTAATCTTATATACAGGTATTAAAATCCTAAGCTCTTGACTGGAAATTTTTTTGTGTTGTCTTTTTACTACAGTGATCAGCCAAAGCATTTCTTTTATGCTTATCATTGTCTCTCCTTGAGTGAGCTTCTATTTTTATAATTTTTATAATGACTTCCTCTCTTGGGTATTATAGAACCTTGAAGAGGTCATTTACTAGAAGGTCATATTTTTTTTTATGGGAGTCTCTGCAGATACCATGACTTGCCTTTGCTTCCAAAGCATGCCAAAGTCAGAGACTATATTCTTTAACTATATTCCTGTAAGTATTAAACGTAGTAAATAAAACCTTTTGAAAATGTTAGGTTTCCTTAAGTTGTAGCCTAAGCGAACCAGAATGGACATTAACCGGTATTACTGGAGGCCTTATAAAATAAATTCACAGGCAGAAGGAAGAAGCAGGAAACCAGTGGGAACCGACAAGAAAAGAGGAGAAGACATCATCATGTGACAGAGGGAAGATGTTTAAGTTAAGGAACTCCAAGATTCATGTCAGCCAGTTTAAGAATATACCAAAATTGGGAGAAAGCAAGTCTTCTATCCTCTGAAACTCTGAGACAATAAGTTCCTATAGTTTAAGCCAACCCATTATGTTGTTATTTGTGACAGTAGCTCAAACAAAGACAGCTACTGACATTTGTTTAGAAATACAAATACAACCCACAGGATCATGGATAAAGAGTAAGAATATTCTAAATTGGGGTACATAATTTAATCTACCACTGTGATTGATTGGATACCAGCTAATGTGTCAGTATATTATAGAATCTATTCAGATGAACATAAATTTAAATGGAGTTGGTTAATATAGCACTTTTTCAATTTTTCAGTATTCGTAAGTATTAGTAGACTGAAATTGCCCATGAAACAAATAAATTTACCTCTGCCCTTCATGAAAGAATGAAGACATCTAATGAATGATCTTCATATGATGGAGAAGAGATGAAGACCTAAGTGTCTTTTCACAGGAGAAAAAGATCTCAAATTATGGCACCTGGCAATTTCATCTAACATTAATATAATGCTGGCCACATCTGTAACCTATAATTTTCTAGTAGCCAGATTTAAAAATTTGAAGGAAAGAGGCAAAAATAATTTGAATAATGTTATAAATCTAATATATCCAAAATATTCAATATGTAACAATGTAAAAATACTGAAATGATTTGTATTAGTTTTTTGGGGGGGGAGGTACTGTCTTCTATATTTGGTATTTACTTTACACTTACAACACATCTCAAGTGTTAAACTAAATTTTCATTAGAAATACTTGGTCCAGATTTAGATAACATGATTTTTGCAATTTAAAAAGTAGTTGTTCCGAATAACTGAATCAAACTATTAGTATATAAATTCAAGTGAATGAAACTTGAATAAAATGAAGAGTTCAGCATCTCAGTCACATTTGTCACATTTGACTAAGCCACCATATTGCAGTGCTTAGAGATAGGTTAAAAGGGATAATACAGTTCAAACAGTAGGGGACATCACAATCAAGAAACCTGTCCATTGAGAGAAATGTCAAATTTGTGTATTATATTAAGAAATTTGACACAGTGATAAAGAGTAGAATTTTGAGACAGAACGAGAAACCAGTGGTGAGAAATGCAGATAGCCTAAATATTTTCAGATGAGGGAGGAAATGAAAAAAATTCTGTTTAACATTAATTTGTTAGCACTAGTGTCTAGAATAAGTTGAGTGTGTTGACAGATTATTTTACATGGAGAGGGCACAATAATGGTGTAGAACATTCCCATCATTCCTGCAATGATCTTAAATTTTTCTTGAATTTGGGAGTATGGAGCTTGAATTATGGAATACAACATATGCATGTTTTTAATCTTAATCTGACCTCATGGGTGTGAACCCATTGTATATAAGGTCCTATTGAACATGATAGTTTTAAGATATGAGCAACTGAGAAAAGGATGGCTTTAGTGCAAATTACTGGAGACATTATAAAAAGAACAAACCATAAGCCATAGTCAGAGAAACATGTGAGGCGGCATAAAATGGAAGTCAGCAGTAACTGGAAGAACAACCAGAAATGAGAAGATATTGCATGTGGTTGGAGGAGATATGTAAGTCAAGTAATCCAGAAGTTTGCTAAAAGTCTGTACCAGAACTCTACAGACTCTGGGGAGAAAGTATGATCTTACTGACATCTTGATTTTGGACTTCTTCTGTCAACAAAATTGTAATCTGATAAATTCTAATTGGTTAAGTTAACCCATTGTGCCATATTTGTCATAGTAGTCTAAGAAACCAAGATAAGGACAGAAGCACAGGGACATAAGTAGGTAAAATCTTTGGGTATTTTTATGCACTTACATTTCCTTCTTGAATAGAAAACAAACTCATAGCAAACATTTCAAGATAATCAACTGATTAAGCTTTTCACTCTTTACACATATTTATTTCTGTCTATTTCTCATATGGGGCCAGATTTTAAAGTTTCTCTACCCATTTTTATCTCTCAGTGTCAAGATTTTGTTTTAACTTGGATGGAATTTTTCTACCTATTCTGCCATCTCTACCTAGGGTCACAGACACTTTTTAGTTTGTATTTTCCTATGTGTACAACCCACTAATTTATCCCAGTCTTGCCAATTAGGCTTATAATAGATAAGAAACTTTCCATTTTACTTGAATATTTGAGGGGCATTCTACAATTTTCAGAAATGTGGAAAAAGATATCTTCTAATCTATGAAATACTAAAGGCATAGTTATACATTCACTTGTGGCTATTATTAGCATTTTATATGAGAAGGACCTGTTAATACTCTTGCATGATTTTGCTTAAATAGTTTCATGAAAATCAATGAATCTATGGGCTAAGATTTTCATAGGATCTTCACCCTGGAAAGTATACTACTTATGAGGAAATCATCCAAAATTGAGTTTTGGGATTCTTTTTCCAAAAATAGTCTCTTGATTGAGGACACTGTGGGTGAATATTCAAAAGAATATTAGTTAATAGCCATTAATGAGAGGAGTGATTATCAGGCGGTACTGTAAACATTTTTCAAAAATATTTTTATATCATTATTTTGTGCATATGGGACATTGAACTTGTAATTAAATCCTTTAGTTGTTCTATGTAATTAGGTTTTCATATTTGCTTTTGCTCATTTTGCTGTTACTTTGATTCAGATTAGGGTTGAGAAGGTTGAAAGGATCATAGGCAATAGGTGGTTTTTAAGTGCTGATTTGGGATTTGGGCATCGTTATTTTAATTATTACTGTATGTATGAAAAGCTTGAATGTTTGATTTTGTGATTTTTTAGATTATTTTTTTCTGATTAAAGAAACCTTTCACTCAACAGAGAACTCCAATGTATGTGGCTTTTTAAGACCCTATATATATTTTCAATTTTTTGGAATCAAATATACCAGTTAGTGGCAACTATAATTTCCAATTATCTTAGGAATAAAATGTGGGTTATTTTTGCAGAAATATATTTTAAAAGTTTTCATAATTATTAAATGTGACAAAATATCCTTATTAGTAAATGGATGGACTTGCATTTTACTTATTGTTGAAGACTGAATATTCATACTAGCCTTCTCAAAGAAACAGAACATCAATTTCAAATATGAGGTAACACAATAAAAATATACCCACAGGAGAGTTGGAAAAGAGAATTACTAGACAAGGACCTTAAAATAGCTAGGATTAATTTATTATAAAAAATAGAAGGTGAAAATGGAGATGATAGATGGACTTATGAAGATAAAAATTCTAGAAATAAAAGCTATCTAAGTAAAAATAAAGACTATAATAGATATTATATAAGTAAATAATATTTCTGAAATTAGTAATCAATAGATGTGATTCAATAAATATTAAACATATCAGAAGACCTTTTTTTTTTCCACGGGAATCAGGTCATTATAATATATATATAATGAAGCAAAGAGAGGAAACATAATTGGGATATCCATAACAGAATTAGTACATGTGTAACACAATGAAAATTTATAACTTACAAGTTATTTTCATCCCAGGAGAAATGTAGATTTAAAAAAAGAGGTGAAAGATAAGATGCAGTCAATTTAAAAGGGCACTCACCATCTCTCTGGCAAAGGATGGCTTAGTGGGGATAAGATACTGCCTTAGTGGGCTGTTTTGGGAACCCACAGAGTAGGAGGCTTTAGGGCATCAAACTGGAGGGAGCTGGACAGGGGAATACGTTGCTCAAGGTAAAACCATGAGTTTCTCACTGTGGCTGGAAACTGTGGATAGGTAAGCCCCACTTTGGGTCAGGAAGCTGCTGTGAGCCCTGACTACTCCTGACCACTCAGTGGGAAGGAGCATTCTCTGAGAGTGGGAGGGTTCTGTTGAGGGGTGAAGAAGAGTTTCCTTTTTGTGCATTTGTTGGCCTGGACCCCATGTGAGCTTTGGGGTGCATACCAGCTGGCTCAAGGTGACACCAGGATGAAGGGAGAAGTAACTATGCTGAAGAAGCCTGATTTATCTAATCACACTGGCATAGAGAAACTTGGCCTGGGAGGGGCAGAGTCAGGCAATTGACTAGTCCTGTACTGAAAGCTATCAAAATTTCAACTCTCCTAAGGGAGGCAGCAGTAGGAAGTGCTTAATAAGCTTCCAAGAGCCTATTTAAGTTCCCCTGGGAAAAGAGGGTGGTCTGGAAGAGCATTGAGAGTCATTTGTCTGTAGTGAGTTCAGTTGCCAGGGTCCCATTTGAATTTCAGAAGGAAACAACCTGACCAGGAGAGATGAGGGGCTTATCCGCTCCCACAGGCTATTGCATCCTGCTGCACTGGGAGAGAAAGCAATAAGAATAGAAAGGGGGCAGAGACAGACAGACTCCTAATCAGCAACAATCTACCAAACTGCAAAGAGTCAAACCTGCCCGAAGGAAAGTGACTGGATAGCTTTCTGAAGGTCTATAATATCCAAGGAGAAAGTTAGCTCAGGGGAGGATATTCTGCCTTGAATGTACAAGGTCCCTAGTTCAATACCTGGCTCATCTTAGAGCAGTGATCCACCAGGGTATCAAACATTCAGCTGATACTTTAGGACAGGGAGAACATTGACATTATTTTTTGTATTAGCTTCTCTTGGGTCTCTTATTTTTCCTAAAAAAAAAGATTACTTTCAAAATAAATTAACCTAGTTTACTTGCTAAAACATGCTTCAAAATCTGCAGAGGGCAGGTTGCAGGGTAATTGATTGATAAATACCAACATCCTGAGAAGCTCCTCAGAGCCCTAAGAGGAAAGGATGCTTTTCCTTAGTTTCTGTTTGACTGCTTGCTTGTGTGTGTGTGTGTGTGTGTGTGTGTGTGTGTGTGTGTTTTCTTTCCTCTTTCTTCCCCCTCTTTATTATCTTTTCATTTTTTTCTTAATTAGATGCTGCTGCCTTGTTTCTTGTTGCTGTGTTTCCTCTTCCTTGATTTCCCCTTTTCTGTGTATACTGATTTTGTCTACCAATGCTATCTCTTTTCCTTCATTCATCTTTCTACATTCACCTCTCTGTTGTTCTTACATTCCAGCTTTCTTTGTTTAGTCCTCACTTTTTCCTGGTTTTTATTTCCAACTTGTCCATGCTGTTTTATGTTTCTTTTATTAATTTTTTTTCTTTTTGTTTTTTCTTTTCTATTTCTCTTTGTAACCATTGGCCAATTTGATGTAATTATGAATTCCAAAAATATAATTGGATCATGCTTGTAAACTGATCTGTTAATCTGGGTATGATTAGGTTATGATTGGGGTGTTGACTGGGCCACAAGAGTAGGGCATTGAGCCGCACCCCTTGGTGGGTGGGGAATTGAATATAAAAGGCATGGTAAAGAACAGAGTTGAAGCTGTTTTTGAGAAGCAGTTTTGATGTTGGAAAGAAGGCCCCAGGAGAAGAGAAGCGAGCCATTCGCCTGATAGTCTACAGCTGACCTTGTGAAGGAACCAAAGGAGCTAAGCCTGGAGAGAAATGCAGCACCGGGAAGAGAGGAACACAAGAAGCCTGAACCCTGGCAAACATTGGCAGCTCTCCTGCTCCAACATGTGGCAATGAACTTTGGTGAGAAGAAACTTAACGCTTTATGGCCTGGTATCTGTGGACTTCTACCCCAAATAAATACCCTTTATAAAGACCAAGGGTATTTCACATTAGCACCCCTTTGGCTGGCTAATACACCCTCTCTCTTCATAATTCTGGCATTTTAATTCATTCCACAGATTTTTCTCTATTTGGTTTACCATTTCATTATTGGTACTCCACTTTTTTATTCCTATTACTCTACAGTGCTTTCATGAGTTAAATTTTCATTATTCAAAGTCTTATATGGTTCCTCTTCTAAATTTTATTATAACTATTACTATTACCTTTTTTCTTTTCTTACCTCTTTCACTTTCTCTGGCCCTAATCACTTTCCTTCAAGGAAACACAGACAACAGCAAGGAAATAGAATAAGAGGAACAAAGTGTGAAAGAGAAAACAACACACACACACACACACACAAATAGCAACTAAATAAAACCCTAGAGTAGAGAGAGAAGCTTATCAACTGAATAAACCCATCAAGATAAAAAGATGACCAGACAGCAACAAAAAAACAACAAACCATACTAAGAAAGAGGAAGACATAACTGAGACCAATGAAAAAACTCAAAACCAGGAAGAGATACAAAACATTGAACAACTAATCAAAGCTATCCAAAGAAATATCATGGACTGACCTAATGAAGTGAAGGAAGAGAGCAAGATTATTAAAAAGACACTAGGAGAACACACTGAAGAAATTGTAAACATACATAAAAATGTAACAGATATGATGGTGATGAATGACATGATCCAAGAAATCAAAAACACACTGGAAGCACATAACAGCAGATTTGAACAGAGAGAAGAAAGAATTAATGATATGAAAGACAGTAACTCTGAGATCAAACAGATAATAGAACACATAGATAAAAAGATAGAAAAAATCCAGCAGGGACTTAAGGATTTGAATGACAACACAAAATGCACAAACATATGCATTATAGACATCCCAAAGGGAGAAGAGAAAGGCAGGTGACAGAAGGAGTGTTTGAGGAAACAATGCCTGGAAGTTTCCCAACCCTTTTTAGGGAAATGGATGTACATGTCCAGGAAACACAGCATACCCCAAAGAATATAAATATCAACAGGCCTACTCTGAGACATATACTCATAAACTCTCCAAAGATCAAGACAAAGAGAAAATACGGAAAGCAACAAGGGAAAAGAGAACCATCACATACAAGGGAAGCACAATAAGTTTAAGTGCTGATTTCTCAACTGAAACCATGGAGGCAAGAAGGCAGTGGTATGACATAGTTAAGGTACTCAAAGAAAAAACTTCCAGCCAAGAAACCTCTATCCAACAGCATTGGCATCCATAAATTTTGGAGAGTTCAAAATATTCACAGATAAACAGAAATTAAGAGAGAGTATGCCAATAAGTAACCTGCCCTTCAAGAAATACTATAGAGAGTTCTGCTAGTTGAAACAAACAAACAAAAAAAAAACACGAGAGAGAGAGAGTCAGAGGAGAGTGTAAGAGCAATTAAATAGACAAAAAGAGAAATTAAAAAAACATATTACATACATAAACCAAAGGAAAATACGGCTAATGCAAGTAATTTCTTGAGAGTAATAACATGGAATGTTAATGGATTAAAATCACCAGTCAAAAGACACATATTGGCAAATGGACAAGGAAATATGTTTCATCTATATGTTGTCTGCAAGAAACTCACCTTAGTACCAGGGACAGAGGGAGGCTGAAAATGAATGGCTGGAAAACAATCTTACAAGTAAACAATAACCAAAAAAGGTGGTAGTAGCTATATGAATATTGGCCAAAATAAACTTTAAATTCAAAAACATTTTAAGAGACAGAGACAGACACTACATATTACTAAAAGTGATAATATTTCAAGAATAAAGAACAATCATAAACATTTATGCACATAACCAAGGTGTCTCAAAATACAAGAGGTAAACACTGGAAAAATTAAGTGGAGAAATATATGCCTCTACAATTATAGTGAGGGACTTTAATACATTATCAACATTATACAGAACATCTTGAAAGAGAATCAATAAAGAAAGAAAGACTTTGAATAATACATTAGAAAATCGGAACCTAATAGATATACAGAACATTACACCAAAATACAGTGGTATATATGTTCTTCTCAAATGCACATGGACCATTCTCCAAAATAGACCACATGCTTGGCCATAGAAATATGCTCAATGAATTCAGAAAGATTGAAATTATGCACAGTAATTTTTCTGACCACAATGAATTGAAGCTGGAAATCAGTAAGGATCAGAGAACCAGATTAGGCACAAAGACATGGAAGTTAAAAACACACTATTAAGCAAATAGTTGGTCAAGGATGAAATCTCTATTGTAATCATAACTAATTTGAAATGAAAGAAGATGACAGCACAACATATCAAAACCTATGGGATGCAGGGAAAGCTGTACTGAGAGGGAAATTCACAGTCATAAATGAATCTATTGAAAAAGAAGAAAGTGCTTAAATCGAAGATCTAACTGCACACCTGGAGGAATTTTAAAAAACAACAGCAATCTAAACCCAAAGGAATTAGAAAGAAGGAAATAACAAAGATTAGAGCAGGAAAAAAATGAAATAGAAAATAAGAAAGCACTGGAAAAAATAAACAAACTAAATGCTGGTTTTTGAAGATCAATAAAATTGACCAACCCTTAACTAGATTAACAAAAAGAAAGAAGATGCAAATTAACAAAATAAGAAATGAGCAAGGGCATAACACCACTGACTGAACAGAAATAAAGAGTATCATAAGAAGATACTTTGAAAAATTATATGCCAACTAGAAGATAACTTAGAGGAAATGGACAAATTCTTAGAAACTCACAAGCAGCCTACATTGATGAAAGAAGAAATTGATAAACTCAATAAACCAATCACAAATAAAGAGGTAGAATCAGTCATCATAAACCTCCCAACTAAGAAGAGCCCAGGACCAGATGACTTCACAGGTGAATTCTACCAAACATTCCAGAAGAACTAACATCAATTCTGTTTAAACTCTTCCAAAAAATAGATGTAGAAAGAACATTACCCAACTCAATCTATGATGCCAAAATTACCCTAATATCAAAGCCAAACAAAGATGCCATAAGAAAGGAAAATTACAGACCAATTTCTCTAATGAACCTAGATGCTAAAAACTTCAATAAAATACATACTAATCATATTCAACAAGAAATCAAAAGAATTGTACACCATGATCAATTGGGTTTCATCCCGGATATGAAAGGGTGATTCAACATAAGAAAATCAAACATTGTAATACACCACATAAACAGATCGAAGGAAAAAAATTGTATGAGCACCTCTATAGATGCAGAAAAATCATTCAGCAACATACAGCACACTTTCCTCATAAAACTACTGCAAAACACAGGAATAGAAAGAAAGTTTCTGAACATGATAAAGGATATATAAGAAAAAAACACAGCTAACATCATATTCAAATGTGAAATTCTAAACGCTTTCTCTCTAAATCAGGAACAAGACAAGGATGCCCACTAACACTGTTCATATTTAACATTGTGTTAGAAGTACTTGCTTGAGCACTGAGGCAAAAAAAAAGATATAAAAGTCATCCAAATTACAAAGGAAGAAGTTAAAATTTTACTATTTGCAGATGAAATGAGCTTATACATAAAAAAGCCCTGAGGAATCAACAACAAATCTTCTAGAACTTATAAATGAGTTCTGTAAAGTCGCATTTCATTATAAGATAATGTGCAAAAATCAGTAGCACTTCTGTACACCAATAATGAGCAATCTGAGGAAGAATTTAAGAAAAAAATAACATTTACAATAGTAAGTAAAAGCATCAAAGCCGGAGGAATAAATTTAACTAAACATGTAAATGACTTATATACTGAAAACTACAAAACAGTGTTAAAGAAAATCAAAGAAGACTTTAAAAAATGGAAGAATATACCCTGTTCATGGATAGGAAGACTAAACATCAATAAGATGTCTATCCTACACAAACTAATCTACAGATTTAATGTAATCCATATAAAAATCAACACATCATTTTTTACTGTGTTGGAAAACTAACTATGAAAATTATTTGAAAGAGCAAGAGGCTCCAAATAACCAAAGATATATTGAAAAAGAAAAATGAAATTGGAGGAATCACACTATCTTGCATTAAAATATACTGCAAAGCTACAGTGGTCAAAAGTGCATGGTATTGGCACAAGAAAAGATATACCAACCAATGGAACCAATTTGAGGGTTCTGCTATAGATCCTCACATATACAGTCAACTGATAATTTACAATATCACCAAGCCCACTCAAATGGGGGAGAATGGCCTCTTCAACAAATGATATTTGGAGAACTGGATATCCATATCCAAAAGAATGAGAGAGGAACAGCAACTCACACCCAATACAAAATCAACTCAAGATGGATCAAATATGTCAATATAAGATCCAAGACCATAAAGTTTTGGAAGATAATGTAAAGTAAGAGCTACAGGACCTTGTAATAGTAAATAGCTTCATGAACTTCACACTCAAATCACGAGCATGAAAGAAAAGCTCGATAAATAGGTTCTCCCCAAACTTAAAATCCTTTGCACGACAAAAGACATTATCATGAAAGTAAAAAGGCTGCCTACCCAATGGAAGAAAATATTTGGCAACAATATATCTGATAAGACCATAATATCCAGCATATATAAAGAAATTTGACACCTTGGGAAAAAAAAAAGACAAAAAAACCCACTTAAAAAATGGGCAAGTGCCTTGAAAAGAAATTTCTCCAAGGAAGAAACACAAATGGCTAAAAAGCACATGAAGAGATACTCACCATCACTAGTTATTAAGGAAATACAAATCGAAACTACAATGAGATACCATCTTACACCCATTAAACTGGCGGCTATTATGAAAACAGAGGCCTACAAGTGTTTGAGACGATGTGGAGGAATGTGAAACTTCATCCACAGCCAGTGGGAATGTAGAATGGCCCACCCATTGTGGAGGTCAGTTTGGCAGCTCCTCAAAAATTAACTATAGAATTGCCATATGATCCAGCAATTTCACTGCTGGTAAAACTACCCAGTAGAATTGAAAATAGGGAAATGATCAGGTATATGCACACCAATGCTCATATCAGCATTATTCACTATTGCTGAAAGCTGGAGTCAACATAGGTGTCCCAAAACAGATGAATAGATAAACAAAATGTAGTACATACATACAATGGAATATTACTCAGGTTTAAGGAGGAAGACAGTGCTAACACAGGGAATAACATGAATGAATCTTGAGGACCTTATGTTGAGTGAAGCAAGTCAGGTATCGAAGGACAAATATTATATGACCTCACTGATATGAATTAAGCAAATGAAGCAGACTCAGAGAGCAATTGTCTGGAAGAGAGGTTTACAGGAAATAGAAAGGCAGTAGAAGATTTTGAGCCAATGCCCATATGGGTATATTTAAATTACCATTATTATTTCATTTTCCTATTGCTTTTGGCTATTTTATTGGCCTCATGTTTGGAGAAGCTTTTGATCAAAGAAGGGTTACAACTGGGTTAGTGGAGGATCATTGGTGTGGGGTGTCAGTGATGGGAAATACATGGGAAGGAGTTCACCTGGACATACATATAATGTATATAAATGTGCTCAAATGTTCAAGAGACATTGTCACAGTGGGTGGAGATTCACATACTAATGAGAGAATATTGAATTCCCATCCTGGAGAGCTCTGCTACATTCTCTAATGGAGCAGCAACAGTCCCTGAAGTTCAGGGGCAATAACCAGTGAAGAAAAATGGTCCATTAATGGGCCCTTGATATGACGATGCTTGTGAAACTTTGCTCTTGAAATTGAAACTTAGCCTAGTGTTGGGGGTGCTTAGAATTGCCTCCTGAGACCCTCCTTGTTGCTTAAATGTGGCTTCTCTCTAAGCAAACTCAGCATATAAATGCATTACTTTCCCCGAGCATGGGACATGACTTCCAAGGATGAGATTCCTGGCATCATGGGATTACTACGGAGCACCAACTAGCAATGCAACTGGAAAAAGACTTCAACAAAAAGGGGAAAAATGTAAAGACAAATGAATTTATATGGCTAAGAGACTTCAAAGTGATTTGGGAGCTCATCCCAGAGGTAACACTTATACATATCTCAGCAGGATCTCATAGACTGTCAAAGTGGATACAATCTCAAATAGTGGTGCTCCTGAGGGCTCTGGAGACACCCAGGTCCTATGGTCAGGGCACATACCTCTGGAGTTTGTTGCCTTGCCAGTGCACCCTATTTTGGAATTTGTGTTCCTGAGAATGACAGAAGTGGACTCAGTTATGGCTTCCCTGTACATGTGTCATCGGTCCCTTCTATTTGAACCTAAACTTGGTGCTGGAGTTTGTAAGTGTAGATCCAGGAGACTTGAATCTTTGGACTGTCCATGTGCCTGCTGGGCCCAGAGCCTCAGCAGAGTTGTAACACTTACTCTCCAGTACATTGGACTCACCCAGGACAACTAACAAGGAGGTGATGATTGACAACTATCATACAAATGAAACAAGAGAGCACATACCTGCAAGCAAGAGAGTCCCATCCATCGGCTGTATGGAATCGAAACCCCTTCTCTATTAGAGGTGGAGTGGACATCACCATCCCAGAATCCTCAGGGTTGGGGAATGAACTATGGACTAGAGTGGACTTTTTGGTATTCTAGAATAGACTTGTTGTGATTCTAGCAATGAAAGAAATTAAAGTATTGAGGTGGAGGCAGTGGCCACTGGAGGCTCTGGGGGCAGGAAGTGGGAAAAACAGTTATAATATTGGGGCTTTTTTGGGACTTATGAATCTCCTGAATGACATTGCAATGACATATTTAAGCCATTCTATTTTGTCCCATAACATTCAGATCTGTGTGGGAGCAAGTGTAGACTACAATGTGAACTATGGTCCATGCTCAATAGCAATGCCCCAGATGTGTTTATCAATTGCAATGAATGTGCTACACTAATGAAAGATGTTGTTTATTTGGATGGGTGTGGGAGGTGTGGGGAGCAGGGCATATGGGAATCACTATGGTTTTTGTGTAATCTAAGTATCTTTAAAAGAATAAAAAAGTATATTTATAAAAACGAGGTGGAATTTTTCCCCTAAGTGGGCTTTGCTTGGGCTCTGGACATTAGAAGGGCTTCATGTCCTTTTTTCTCTGATATGGTCTTGTTCTGGAGAAGAGCATATATAATGCAGCACCTCATGGTTCCTGGCCAGGGTTAAGTCAAGTGTATTTGATAGTGATCTAGTTATGGCCCTTGATGAAGTGTTTTTGGGAAATAATTGTCCTGTAATCTCAGTACATCAAGGATTTTGTGTTTCAATACCATCTCCATGATTGTAACACCAGGACAAAGATTCTCACAAGGGAATATCTTGTGATCTCTGATCTTGAAGCGTCAGTACCTGTGGCCTGTGTTGTTACCAAAGCACCTATCTTTACATATAGTTGCACTTCTTTGCAAATCAATGGCACATCTTTCTCCACCTAAGAATTTGGAAGCAGATGTAAATCCCTGGAGCTGTGACTACAGGAAGATTACCCATTTAACTGCACTATTCCAAGCTGGTATAATGCCTAAAGAGCCCATTTGTTATCTTATATTTTAAAATGTTTTACATGCCTTGATTTACTCGAATGGCTTCCTTTGTTTTATGCTCCCTTATTAAGAAATATATGCTTCTATTTTCAACTGCATAAGGAATTATAATAAAACTTGTTTTCTCTTCCAAAAATGAGATGGGACATGCAGAAGATATATAGAAAAAAAAATCACATATAAAAATGAGTGACACATTCCAAGCAAGATGAAGAGGAAAAAAATCATATTCTAAGGGCATCATAATAAAGTTTCTGAAAACCAAATTATTAAACTTTAAAATTAGAATGCATTTTCTTCAAAGAAACACCAATAATAGTGACAGCTGACTTGTTAACATAAACTATGAATATCACAATAAAATTTAGTGATATATTTAATGTGAAAAAGGAAATAATAGCAATAAACTATACACTCAGAAACCATAATTTCTAAAAATAAATGCAACTTAAATGTGTTTCATACACATAAAATCTGGGAGAATATGTTGTCAGGAAACCTGCAAATTGACATTACAATGGGAATTATTCAGGAGAAAGAAAGAGGTCACAAATGGGAACACCCATACTGTAAAGAAGAAAGGACAATTCAATATTAAATTCACATTAATATATAATGAATATTGACTAAATAAGCAATAGCATCCATGGCTAATAGGGTTTGAGATTTGTGTACAATTAAAAATCATGATAAAATAATGCAAATAGAAGAGATTAAATTTTTATTGTTCTAAAATAATAGCATTTCAGGGAAATTGGTAAAAGAAATAATTTTTACTAGGCTTTATTAAATCAATATTGCATATTATAACATCAAGTGAAAACAATGAAAAGAGAGTAAAAGCCTGTGTAACTAGTCAGCTAACACAGGAAAAAGGTGGAACAATAAACTCTATTAATCAAAGAGGACAGATAGAAGAGAGAAAGAAATATGAAACAGGGCAAACAGAGAGCAAATATAAAGGTGGCAGATAATATAAATTTGTATGTAATTAAATTAAATGTAAATGAACAGAATATTGGAATTAAAATAATCAGTTTGACAGATTTTCTTTAAGAAAAACAACTGCATTCCAGTTACATTGCTTCATGTAAAGATAAAGAAGATGCTAAAATAAGGATGGGAAAAGATACATCATTCAACACTAAACTAAAAGAAAACTGGTGTAGTTATCCTATCAGAATTTATAAACTATAAGGCAAGCAATGTTTCTTGAGATAAAGAGAAAACTCTATAATGACAAATGTGCCCCGTTCCACCACAGAACTAATTTGTTCTGCACACTATAGTATACTTTCAAGTTATATAAGACATAGCTTGTCAGACTTAAAAGAAGAAGGGGGCACATCCAAACCATAGTGGGTTACTTTTGTTCAAAGTTTAAAGTAATAGTAAGAAGAAAGAGTAAGAAGCTTCAGGATTAAGTCTCTCCACAATAACAACTATTAAAATGTCAGGAACTGTATGAAAGAGCTATTTCAAAACTCCAGAATCCAGTAGGACACTTCATAGCATCCATGGAAGAGTGGGAGGAAGAGGCTGGTAAATTATTTTAAAGACTAGCAAATAGCTCTCTCCATGTGGCAGTTATAGGCCCACACTTGGAATAGACCGTATGGCCCCTGGTGAGCTTCTGGTGACAGGAAGGGATGTAAAATTTCACTTCCCTGGGTGAGGAGTTGGCATTGCCAAATGCTGATCATGACTTTAGTGATTTCAGATCACTGGGACCAAGCTCTGAGGAGGATATTGTTCCAACCCTTCCCAGAGAAAGTTGGCTGAGGAGACTTATAGATGTTTTACTTCTGACAGCTGTGGGAAACAGATCCAGAATTCATTTGTGGGGCAGGTAAAGGAAAGACAATGTGGAAGAGCCTTGGAAGAATCTCCTGGTGCCCTTTTTGATCCTCTCCCAGGGCAATTTAGTGTGGATCTGTGCCTCTTTCTATGATCCTTGGCCATGTTATGACTGGAAATACTGACATGGAAACCCCTTCCCAGAATTTGTCCTCCAGGCAAAAGCAGCTTGAGATGACAGGAAAGCAGGATAAGAAATTATTGAGACAGACAGCCTGGAGCAAATTATTACCTGATTTAAACACCTGAAAAATGGAGAAGTCTGTCTCCTTGAGAAATAGAGTGGGAATTCAATCTCCTGTAAATAGGGGAGCTCAAAAATAACCAATAAGTCCAAGCCTAGAACAACACATAGGCCCAGAAAATATAGGGAGGACACTGTACTTATAATTTACTGAGTGGACTTTTTTAACAGGACTGATACTAAAGAAAATCTGTCATATCACCTCCTAGTTACAAAATCAAGAATTAGACACATTAGAGAATAAATCACAGAGTTTACATTCTAAAATATTGAAGTGAAATGTGAAAGAAAAGAGTACAAAACAAAGAAACAGGAATGATAACACATCAAATGGAAGTAGATAGGAATCCAGAAAGCACAAATAGAGAACACCACACAGAAGACATAATGAACAAAGACTTTTCAAAAAATTATTTTAAAAATGCTTAAGGATCCTCTGCAGACCTCATTGTAACCCTTCTGTGACCTAAACCTTCTTTGAAGATGAAGCAGAGGATCATTGGTGGGGGGTGTCTGGGATAGGGGGATTCATGGGAGTAAGTTCATCTGAATATACAGGAAAATTATATAAAATTGTTTAAATGATCGAGTGATGGGGCATGGCCATGGTTGATAGGCAATCACTCAATAAATGACGGAATACTGAATTCCCAGCCAGGACAGCACTGCCACATTCTCCAAGGGAGCAGCAACAGTCGCCTGAGAGCATGGGCAGTGTCTGGCAAAAAAGAAAGGCCCACTGTTGGGTTCTTGTTATTGATGACTAGCCTTATGAGTCTATGCTCTTGTAATTGAAACTTGGCCTACTGTTATGGGGTGCCTAAGGGTTGCCACCTGAGAGCCTCCTTGTTGCTCAAATGTGGCCTATCTCTAAGCCAAACTCAGCATATGAAACCATTACCTTCTCCTCAATGTGGGACATGACTCCCAGGGATGGCCTTCCCTGGCAACAAGGGATTAATACCAAGTGCCAACTGGAAACACGACTGGAAAAATAAAACTTGAATAAAAGGGGGAAAAGGTAAAGACAAATGAGTTCATGTGGCTAAGAGACTTCAAAGAGAGTGAGGAGGTCATCCCAGAGGTAACACTTATGCACACCTCAGTAGGATCTCATAGAACACCAAAGTGGATATCACCCCACACAGAGGGACTCCTGAGGGCTCTGGAGACACCCAGGTCCTATATAAGCACGTATAGTCCCAGAGATTGAAGCCTTATCAGTGGGCTCTACTTTGGAATCTGTGCTCCTGAGAGTGACAGAGTTGGACTCAAATAAATCCTCCCTGCACATGGTCCATCAGTCCCTTCTATTCAAACCTATATGTGAGGCTGGAGTTTGTAGGTGTAATTCCAGAGACTGGAGCCTCTGGCCTGCCTATGTGCCAGGTGTACCTGGAACCTTGGTGGAGCTGCAACTCCTACTCTACAGCTCAATGGACTCACCAAAGTCAGCTGGTGAGGAGACAATGATGATGGACAATGGCCATCCCAGGGAATGGAGAGAGCCTGCAGCTGAAGGCAGGATAATCCCATCCACCGTAGCCATGGGATACAAGCCCACTCTCACTGGGAGATGGAGTGGACATCACCATTTCAGTCCCCTCAGGATTGGGGGAAGAGCTACGGACTAGAGTGGACTCAATGGTATTCTGTTGTAGACATATTGGGATTAAAGCAATGGAAGAAATTACAACAGTGAGGTGAAGCCAGTGGCCACTAGATGCTTTCTAGTCAGGGAGGGGAATGGCAGTTGTAATACAGGGGCTTTTTCGGGACTTGAGGGTTGTCCTGAGTGATGTTGTGGTGACAGATATAGGCCATTTTAGAGCAGTATATACCATGCAGAACTGTTTGGGAGAGAGTTTAGTCTGTGATGTGAGCTGTGGACTATGCTTTGTGGCAAAGCCCCAGGATGTGTATATCCATTGCAGGTGATGAGCCACACTACTGAAAGAGGTTTATGTGAGATGTTATGGGAGGTATGGGAGATGGAGATCATAGGAATCCCTGTAATATTTGTGTAACATCTATGTAATCTAAGCATCTTTTAAAATATATATGAAAATAAATAAATAAATAAATAAATAAAAACAGCAGCAAAAAAAAAAAATGCTTAAAGGGATAAACAATGAATGAACAAATTGAGAATCTTAGTAAAGAAATAGAAACCAATAAAAGGAACCAAACAGTACTTTTGGAGTTGAAAAACTGCAGTAACTGAAATAAAAAAAAAATTTACCATGATGGCTTGAACATTGGATTAGAGCTGGCAGAAGAAAGAATGAGCAAACTTTGAGAAAAGACTATTGAAATTAGTCTGAGGAGAAGAAAGTAAAAAAAATAGAAAAAGTGAAAATAGCCTATAATACCTCTGGTACACCATCAAGCACACCAATATAGCATTATGGAAATTCCAGAAAGGGAAGAAAGGAGAAAGGGACAGAATGAATATTTAAATAATTAACTAAATTGACTTTCCCGAGCTTTGCAAAATATTTGAATATGCAAATCCAGGAAGAGCAGAGAACCCCAAGCATGGTAAACATGAAGAAGAAAAACTTATCATATTATATATTGCTCAGACTGTTAAATTCAAAGGACAAGGAGAGAATTCTGAAATCTGCAAGAGAAAAAATTGAATTATGTACAATTGAATTCCAATTATACTGAGGGTCAATTTTTTGTGAGAAATCATGTGGAAAGAAGGCAATGGGTTAAAGTGCAAAGGAAAACAACTACAAACCATTCATTGTATATCTGGTGAGACTTTATTTTAAAAATTTGGCAGAGATTAAGAAATTCCCAACAAAACAACATCTAAGTGAGTTCATAACCACTAGACCTGCCCTAAAAGCAATAGTAAAGGTAATTTTTTGTCCTGCAAAGAAAGGACAATCCACAGTGGTTCAAAGTGGCATAACAAAATAAAGACCTCTGGTAAAGATGAACATTTGGGTAATTATATAGACTAGTACTATTGAATTGTAGTTTTTGGTGGGTAAATCCACTTCTTATTCCCCATAGGTGCTAAAATGAAAATGCATAAAAAGTACTGAACAATCTATGGTTTTGTACCTACAGTTGTAAAAAGTAATAAATTGCAACACGTACAAAAAAAACGGAGGGTTTTGGAGGGGATGGCAAAGTGACGGTGCATGTTTGTAAAATCAAGTTGGTATCATACTAAATGTGATTATTATATATTTAGGGTATTAAATATTAACCCCTTCATAACCACAAAGAAAAAAATGAAAACTATATCCAGATAAAAATGAGAATCCATTATGTGTGGTACAACAAAAACAATCAAATAAATATAAAAATAAACATTAAAAGAATAATTGAGGGACAAAAAAGGTAAAAGATTATACAGACTAAATAGCAAAATGGTAGAAAAAATTCCTGCATTATCAATAGTGACTTTAAATGTAAATAGATTAAGCACTCCAATCAAAAGGCACAGATTGGCAGAATGGGTAAAAGTGCTTGAACAAACTATATGATGTCTGAGAAAGCATCAAGAAATATGTTGGTTGAAAGTGAAAGAATGGAAAAAATATACCATGAAAATAGTATCCCAAGGAGAGCTGAAGTAGCTATATTAATATCAGATAAAATAGACTTTAAATATAAGTTACAAGTCACAAAGATGATCTTTAAGTACAGGAAAATGTGTCAATTCAAGAGGCATAAATAACGATTATAAATATATATGCAAACAACAGGAAAGCCCCAAAATATAAGAAGCAACTACTGAAACATTTGAAGGGAGAAATTGATGTCTCCCCATTAATAGTAGGAGACATTAATTAATACTGTACTTTCAATAACGGATAGAACATCTAGACAGAAGATCAATAAGGAAATAGAGAAACTGATCATATGGAAATCAGTTAAACCTAATAGGTACTTCACTCAACAACAAAAAATTACACATTCTTCTAGAGTACCCATGATCATTCTCCAGGATAGACATATCTTAGGTCATGAAACAAGAAATTCAGAAAAAACTAATATATATATATAGAGAGAGAGAGGGAAATAATACAATATTTCATTTCCTACCACAAAGAAATGAAAATAGAAATTAACAAGAGGAAGAAATGGAAAATTCATAAATATTTGGAAATAAAACAATGTACCCTTTTTGAAAAGTTTATTTATTTTTAAAGAAGCTTTAGATTACATAAATATTACATAAAAAATAGAGGGCATTCCCAATGCCCTACCCCTTCCCCTCCCACCCTTTTCCACATTAACAGCATCTTCCATTAGTGTCAAATTGTTACAGTTGATGAACACATATTGAAGTATTGCTACCAACCATGGACTATAGTTTACACTATAATTTACACTCTGCCGAACACAATTTTATAGGTTAATATAAAATGCATAATGACCTGTATCCATCATTGCAGTATCATGGAAGACAATTCCACTGTCTTGAAAATGCCCCTATGTTACACCTATTCTTCCCTCTCCCTCCTTTCAGAACTTCTGGTGGCCACTGACTTTATATCAAAGAAAAAAGTTCTTCCATTGCTAGAATAATATTATGTCTATAATAGAATAATAAGTCTATTTTAGTCCATTGCTCATTCTCCAATTTTGATGATTTGGAGATGTGATGCCTACTCTGCTTCTAATTGAGAGGGGCTTAGATCCCACAGGGCAGATGGATGGGACTATCTTGCTTACAGTTGCAGACATTTTCTGGTCCTTGGGATGAGTGTTATCTATCATCATTACCTTGTAAGTTCTCCTGGGTGAGTCTAATGAACTGGAGACTAGGTTCTGCAAATCTGCTGAGATTCAAAGCTCAACTGGCCCATGAACAGACCAAAGATTTAAGTCTTTGGGATATATATTTATCAAGTATAGTGCTAACTATAGGTTCCAATAAAATGAGCAGAAGAGCCATATGTAGGGAAACTATAAATGAGTCTAACTCTGTTACACTGGGGAGCATAAATTCCAAACTAAGGCCCACTGATATGGTCCCAAATTCCTGAGCATACCTTCCATGCTCATAATGTCTAGATATCTCTAGAGCCTCAGGAGCCCTGCTGTTTTATGCACTGATTACTCTGGCAGTCAATGAGATCCTGCTAAGACATGCATAATCATAACCACAATAACAGAAAGAATATTGAATTTCCATCCTGTGGTGTCCTACTACATTCTCAAATAGAAAGGCAAGAATCCCTCTAGTACATGGGCAGTGTCTAGAGAAGGAAAACAGACCACTACATCAGGCCCTTGATATTGATGATTGTACATATGAACCTTTTCTTGTGAAATTGAAACTTACCCTAGTATTATATATTGCTTAAAAGTTGCCTCCTGAAAGCCCCTTGTTGCTCAATTGTGTCCTTTTCCTAACCAAAATCTGCAGATAAATGCATTCCTCCCCACCCAGGTTGGGTCATGATTCCCAGGGATAAGCCTTCCTGGCACTGAGGGATTATTACCAAGAGCCAACTAGCAATGCATTTGGAAAAAGACGATGACCATAAAGGGGGAATATTAAGTACAGATACATTTATATGGCTAGAGATTTCAAAATAAGTTGGGAGGTGTGTTAGTCAGCGTTCTCTCGGGAAATGGAATCAACAGGAGATATCTATCAATAATTTGAGATTTTAAAAGAGTCTCTCACATGACCGTGGGGATGCACAAGTCTAGGTCCCACAGGCAGGCTGCAAACCAGTGGCTCCGATGAAAGTCGGAGGAAAGGTCCTTGATGAGTTTCTGGGAGAAGTTGTCTGACCAACGACCAGCTGGGAAATTCTCTCTGAATGTTGAAATAACTTCCCCTTTTAAGTCATTCAACTGATTACATAAAAGTACCACCCATTGATGATGTACTCTCCCTGATTGATGCAGAAATAATCAGCCATCCACACAGTAAACTCACTGGTGATTGAAATCCATAAATGCTCTTGTATTACAATTAGCCCAGTGCTTGCTGGAACAAACACCTGGACACAATTACCTGACCGAGTTGACACATTAGCCTAACCATCACAGGAGGTCATTCCGGAGTTTAAGCTTATTAAACCATCTACACTTAATCAATGGGCTAAATAAGAAAGTATAAGGAATTAAGAAATATCTTGAGGCAAATGAAAATGAAAATACAACATACCAAAACTCATAGGATGCAACAAAGGGAAATTTGTAGCTCTTATACTTACATTAAAAGAGAAGAAAGATTTCAAATTAGAGGATTAATCTCAAAACTGGAATAACCAGAAAAAGAAAAGGAGACTAAACAAAAAGCATGCAGAAGGAAGGAAATGACAAAGATTAGAGTGGAGATAAATGAAACGGAGAACAACAACAACCACAAAAACCCAATAGAACAAATCAACAAAACTAAAAGTGGATTCTTTGAGAAGATCAATAAAATTGACAAACCTCTAGCTAGATTGACAAAGAATAAAAAGAGAGGACACAAATAAAATTCAGAAATGAAAAAGGGAGCAATTCTCTTGACCACAGTGAAATTAAAAGGACTATAAGAAGATACAATGAAAAACTGTGTGCCAATAAATTAGATAAATTTGATGAAATGGAAAATTTCTTAGAAGCACACAAACTACCTACATTGACTCAGGATGAAATTGAAGATATCAATAAACTTATTACTAGTAAAGAGTTTGAATCAGTGACCAAAAACCTCCCAAATAAGAAAAGGACTAGGTGACTTCACAGGGGAATTGCACCAAACATTGAAAGAAGACTGAAGACAAATCCTGCTCAACCTCTTCTGAAAATTAGAAATGGAGAGAACACTCTAATTCACTTTATGAGGTTAACAACAGCCTCATTAAAAAAAGATAAACATACCACAAGAAAATGACAAAGTAATATCGCTTTGAATATAGATGCAAAAACCCTAAACAAAATACTAGTATACAGAACCCAACAGCAGATTAAAATAATTATACAACATGATCAATTGGGATTTATCCCTGGTATGCAAGGGTGGCTAAACATAAGAAAATCAGTTAATATAAAGTATCTACTTAACAGAATGTAGGAAAAATAAAACATATTTCAATTGATGCAGAAAAGGCATTTGACAAAACTTAGTTCCCCTTCTTGATAAAAATTCCTATAAACTGAGGAACAGAAGACTTCTTTAACATGATGAAGGGCATATATGAAAAATCCATAGCTAATATCCTACTTAATTATGAAAGGCTGAAAGTTTTCCCTCTAAATCAGGAACAAGACAAGGGTGCTTAATGTCATCACTCAATGTTACTCAACATTGTGCAAGAAGTTCTTTCCAGAGCAATTTGACAAGCAAAATTTATAAAAGGCATCCAAATTGAAAAGGAAGAAGTAAAACTTTCCCTTTTGCAAATGGCATTATCCCATACAAAGAAAGTCTTGAAAAATCAACAGCAAAACTCCTATAGCTAATAAATAAATTTAACAAAGTGGTAGAGTACAAGATAAACTCTCAGAAATCAGTAGTGTTTCTGTACACAAGCAATGAAAAATCAGAAGAAATCAAGAAAAATATCCATTCACAATAGCTACTGAAATAATCAAATACCTACGAATAAGTTTATCAAGGATGTTAAGGACTTGTACACAGAAAACTATAAAACATTGTTAAATGAAGTCAAATAAAACCTAAATAAATGGAAAGCCATTCTTTGTTCATGGATTAGAAGACTAAATATTGTTAAGATGTCATTTTTAAATGAAAACGATTTATAAATTCAACACAATCCCAATCAAAATTAAAACAACCTTATTTGCAAATGTGGAAAAGCCAGTAATCAAATCTATATGGATGGTAAGTGGTCCCAAATAGCCAAAGCAATATCAAGAAAGAAGAAGAAATTTATAAGATTCATACTTCTTGATTTTAAAACTTATTACGAAGCCACAGTACTCAAAATCACACGTTACTGGCATAAGGACAGACATATAGACGAAGTGAAATGAATTGAGAGCTCAGAAATCAACCCTCATATTTATGACCAAATGATCCCCCTCCAAGATGGCTCCCTCATCTGTCTGTCATGTTTCCACAGCCTGTCTGTTTACTGTGTCTGCCCACTGTGACCACTGGTCATTTTTAGGAGGCACTGTCAACCGAACCTGGGACCTCCCATGTGTGAGGTGGGAGTCCAAATGCTTGAGCCACATCTGCTCCCTGCTTTCTGCATCTTATCCTTGTGTCTGCTCATTGCACCTGCTTGTTGCATCTGCTTGTTTTGCTCATCTCCTTTAGGAGGCACTGGGAACCAAACCCGGGACCTCCTATGCAGGAGGCAGGCACCCAACTGCTTGAGCCATATCTGCTCCCCCGAAATGATTTTTCACAAGTATGAAAAGGCCACTCAAATGGGAAACAATAGTCTCTACAACAAATTGTACTGGGAAAATTAGATCTCCATTTACAAAAGATGAAGGAGGACCTCTATTTCACACCTTAAAAGCATCAACTCAAAAATGGATCAAAGACATAAGCATAAGTTCCAGAAGGTCATACTCCTAGAAGAAAACACGCAACAGGACCTTGTGTTAGGCAATGGTTTCTTACAATTTATGCACAAGGCATACAGGCAACAAAAGAAAAATTAAAAATTAAAAAAAATTTAATTTCTTAATCAAAATTTAAAAAATTTGTGCCACGAAGGACCTAATCATAAAAGTAAAATGACAACCTACAAAATCAGAGGAAATATATGGGACCCACAAAACCATTGAAGGTTTAATATCCAGTATATATAAAGAAATCCTTCCACTTAACAAAGAGACAAACAACCCAATTTAAAAAAATGGGCAAAAGTCTTGAATATACATCTCTACAAAGAATATCAACACATTGTCACAAAATATATGGATGATGCTGAATATCCTAAGCCATCAGGGCAATTGAAATAAAAACCAAAATGAGGTACCATTTCAAACCCACTAGAATGGCTACTATTTTTAAAAAATAGAATTTGGAAAGGGTTGGAGAGAATGCTGGGTAATGGCAACACTCATTTATTGTTGGTGGCAATGTAAAATGGTACTGCCTCTGTGAAGGCAGTTTGGCATTTTCTCATAACATTAAGGATAGAATTAACATATAACCCAACAATCCCACTACTAGGTCTGCCCAAAGAATTGAAAGCAGGGACTGGAACAGATATTGGCATTCTTATGTTCATAGGAGAAATTTTTCACAATTACCAAAAGTTTGAAGCAACCCAAGTGGTCATCAATCAATGAATGGATAAACAAAATGTAATATATACAGACAAAGGAATATTATTCAGCTGTAAAAAGGAATGAAGTTCAGATACATGGGACAATATGAATAAACTTTGAAGACATCATGTTGAGTGAAATAAGCCAGTTTCAAATGGTCAAATATTGTATGATTTCACTGATATGATGTAATTAGAATAAGCAAACTCATACTGTCCAAATCTAGAATATAGATTATCAGGGTTGTATTGGAGAGAGGAAATAAGGAATTAAGGCTCAAAATGTAAAGTATTTTTATTTGGAATGATGAAAATGTTTTGTTACTAGATGGAGGTGACGGTAGCACAACATTGTGAATGTAATCAACTGCACTGAAATACGTATCTGAATATTGTTAAAAGTGGAAAGTTTTGTTGTATATATGGTAATGAAGAAAAATTTTTTAAAAATCATGAAACTGCACTGTACAGTCAACCCTAAGTTAAATCATGAACTACATTTAATTATACAAATATAAAAGTGTGCTTTCATAAATTGTAAGAAAGTCACCTTACCAATGCAAGGGGTTACTACTAGGTTGGTATATAGGAATCTTGCATTTTATGCATGATTGCTCTGTAAACCCATAATTTCTCTTTTAAAAAACAGTTTAAATAATAGAACTGAGAGATCCTGTTCCAGAGAGAAAGAACAAGGACAGTAAACAGGAAGGAGGATGTTTCTCAAACCTCCTTTAGCAGGCTAGCTCCCTCCAGTGCTCCCTACTGTCAGCGCTAACATAGTGCTAGGAGGGCCCCAGTCACATGGCCATCAATGAAATTCAACATCCAAGATCAGAGTATATGAGGTTGGGTTTGGAGCTGAGAGATTTAATAATTGGCTCAAGTGTGTTAGTATTTTTTTCACCAAACATCCCCCTCTCCACTGTTTTACACATAGATATATCCAGTTATTCTGATTCATTGCTCAGTAATAGCACCCTGAACTCATATATAATTTGAATGTGTTTGTTCAAAACAATGTATTGACAACAATTTGTATCAGGTGGTAGGTTATTTTTACTACCAGAAATAATCATAAAGAATTAGATTATATCCACTGGCTCAACAGCAAACACTGGTAGATACATACCATTTAATTTCCACTCAGTCATGTGACTGCAGTTACATATAATTCCAGACCTGTCCATTTCTTGCTCTCCTAATGACAGGCTGATATATTTGGCTATCTGGCATTACTATGTATATTATAAATTATAATTAACATTATGATCACTGCATGAGAGCTTAAGAATGCTGTTAATATCGACCTATGTACCTTTTATTTGAAATGAGCCAATAGAAGAAAAGCCTATATGGCAAACATTAAAATGTATATTTGAATTACAATGCATATGTCAAATGATGAGAATGTTTAGCAAAGTGGGATGCATGTTATTTGATTGTGAATGCATCCCACAGATGGGTTGTATATGTGTACATATTTATTTATACAGTACCAAAACAACGGCATACACTATTTTCAAGTGATTCAATTCAATTCAGAAAGAAATGTAGCTGCAGTGCTGTTGTTTTTTCTTTAAAAAATTTTAATAATGTATATCATCCATACATGAGCATACATAAACAGGGGGGGAAATATACCAAACGTAAGATATGGGTTATAATTAGTAGTAATATTTTGACAATGCTCTTTGATAATTTGTAACAAATTCTTCACAACAATGCCTGATGTTGGTCGTGGAGTGATGCGTGGGAGCCCTCTATGATGATATGCATGTCTGTTTTGTAAGTGTTTCTTTTTCACAATCATTAACTGTAAACTAAGCATCATCACAGAGTTAATTTGTAGCCAACTTCCTCCCAAGTATAGAAGAATAAATGAACTTCTACAATCTTTGCTTTATGCTTAATATTTGAATTCATATCCTGTCAGCCTTCTCTCCTTTTAGTTCTATTGGGAAATGTGGATCCCACAGGCAGTGGTAATTACTTTTAAGATAATATTCATCCATTCTTTAAATCCCACTTTAGCATTCCCAGTGTCTCTTATTACTTACATTTCTTACTCTATAAAGATATTGTCTTGGAATACAGTTTGGTCAACAAAGACAATTGATGGCACACAAAAGCCAAGTCATTTCACATCATCATTAACTAATCATTTCAGGGCCATTTTAATTGTTCCTCTGAGATCCATTTTATGTAACTCTTCAGAAATTCGGGCTGAGATGCTGTTCCAGGGAGACCTTTATACTTGAGTCAGGAAACCAGCTTTGGATTTATCTTAAGTATGAAGGAACAAATACTTAAGCAAACATGAAAAAGCTCTGTTGAGAGAACAAATCCTTAATCATATAAAAGCTGGGTGCATAAAATTTACTTCTTACTAAATAAATAGTTTGAAGTTTAACAGCATGGCTTTAATCAATTTAGGAGTCTCTCTAGATATAACTTATTATCAAAACCCCACATATCCATACTTAGTCTTTAATATTCTTATGCAAATATTTCTCATAGGAAAAGTAAATATAAAATTCCATAGATAGAATTACTCCCAATGAGAGAAAGTTTTTTTTTTACAAAATTTACCAGCATATTTAAATTGACTGCCTTTACTAATCACTATCTGGCTACTCCCTATTGATCTGTTTATTTCTCTAATTTGATCAGTTATATATATTTAAAATTCCACTAGAGGACAAGATTCCAATTTCTTTGTTAATTATTTGTATAATTAGAGTTTCTTATATGGAAATTGACACTTTTATAGGAGTTTAAGAAAATCTTTTGATATTTTGGAAAATATCACTAAGGATGTTGAGCTAAGTCTGACTTCTGCACCACTATTTCTTTGGTCTCTCTACTCTGACAGCATTGTTGAATTCTGCTGCCCATCCTAGAAATGTATGCTGATTGTCACTGGATTTAGTTACAAAATAATGTAAAAGAAATATGCTGCCTTTCTCCAAAACTAGAAAAAGTAGAAATTAAATCACATATCTATCAATAGTTGTATTCTAATTCATTTAAAACAGAGAAGATATGTAATGAGACATTCATTTATATTGCCTGTCTGTTCTGTTATTTCTTTCCTATCAAACATGTACACAGTGGAGTCTACAACAAACACAGCTAAATTTAGATTGATAAATGTTAATTAACAATGTGATAGAGATGATTAATATGGTTTGAAAAATTATTTAAAAATATATCCTTTCTTCAATTAGCCTAAATGTTTAATTAGAAAAGTGATTCAAAAATTAGCTCTTGAAGTTTCACATTGTATTTGGATGCTCTTGGCTGCTTTAAACATCTCTCTGAAGTTGAGCCTGTGTAAAGATTTCCAGTTACTCATTCAATGTGTGTATTCATCACACAACATATAAAAACCTATGATGGACTCCAGAATAAAGACAGTGGTGATTTGAAACTTGAATTTGAAAAAAATATCTCTTCACAAATTTAGAGAAAAATTTGCTTTTGAGTTTATATGTGGGATTCTCAGCAACAGGCATTTATTTTATGGGCTTGAAATGTCTTAGAGTGACCAGCCATCCCAGTTACACAAGACTCAGATGTTTCCTAAGACATAGTACTTTCAGTGGTAAGACTGGGGCAGTCCCAGACTAAAGGGGATGGCTTATCATTTTACTTAGAGTAGAGCCATGATTTGTACTGGTTATGGACTCACTTCCCTAATCCCTGCCATCTTTTATCTTTCTCTACTGCACCCCCACTTCCCATACATTTCTCTCTCCTGTTCCTCCTTCTCTGTATCATTGATCCCTGCACAACCTCAGAAAATTGAGAAATATCAACTTTCACCTCTCTTTCAGTTCTTCAGCTGTGAAATACTAAAGAGAATGCAACATTCTCCTTGAACACTGCCCTAACTAGAATCACCCCTGACTTGGCACTGCCTAATGAAGAGTTGCCTGGAACAAAATTGTGTGGCAGAAATTATTCCAGAATGTGGGAGCACAGAGGAAGTTTTATCGCTCTGTTCCTATAGAACACAGTGGCTGCTTTGTTGACTTCGTAGCTGCTCATCTTGGCAATGGAGTTGAAGATATAAAAACAGAGATGATGATAATGATAATGATGATAATGATGATGATGTTGTAGTTGATGATGCAGAAGAGTAAACAGGACTTTAATAGTCAGCAACAGCACAGCATTGTGAATGTGCTAGTCGTTAGATTCCCTAGATTCAGATCCCATCGTCCTCAATGTCTGATTGTGTGACAATGCCAAGCTTCAATTTCTTCATATGTAAATTATGGCCATTAATATTCTTGAATCTTAATCTTTTTCTCAGGATTAAATAAAATAGCACAGTGAAAGGCACATGAATAGAACAGGTATAAGAACTGCTATTAAATATTCTGCTAGAGCCAGTAAACATCATCTGACTTTAATTCCCTCCCTCTAAAAAGGAGTCATCAATGTTTATTTGACAATATACCTGCATCCTGCCATATAATTAAAATTAACTTATATACATTCTATCTGTATGCAGTTTTGATTATTATATAAATTTTTATCTTGGTAATTAATTTTTATTAATATATCCTAATGTTAGTTCTAATTAAATTTATATTCTTCTATGAATGAATGTGTGCTTTTAAACAGTTTATGCCCAATATGAACTTCATATCTCCCTTTGAATCCAACTTCTACCTTGCCTTTAGGGCTTTATAAAATTATGGCATACAACATATTAATTCCTCTCTCTAAAACATCCCATTTCTCCTTTATTGTTTATAGAAGCACAAAATAATTCTTTATACCAAAATAATCTGAACAAGCTCCATCTCATTATATCTTACATGGCACAATACTTCTACGCAAACAAAGTGTCATAGTCTTTTAACCAAACTATTGGCTATTTGCCAAATACATTTTGTACTACATGCCTCCTTTTATTTGCAGGTAAGTGTTTATGCTTGTAATTTATTTTCTCTCCTTTCTTCAGTTTCCCTTCATACTCTTTGAGAACTGCTTTCTTTTCAAGGACAATACTACTTCCATGCTTTTGGTTAGTGTTTTCACTATCCAAGGCCAAATCAAGTGCACTGTGTTACTATATTTAAGTGCTCATGGCTCTCATAATTTAGCCATGCTTTCAACACACTAGTTGATTGTTCAAGTTTTTTTTGACATTACCCATGAGATAACTGTGAATATATATTTTCTACAGCATTATAATCAAAGACAATCATACAATGTTTAGTAAAAAGTATGTGTTTTAAATACCTGTCAAATAAAGATATCTTTATTTTAATTAGATTTAATTCATTTATCTTTTATTGTCCCAAACAAACTTTTTCTTTCATTATAATACTTCATTATTTCAATTATTTTGGAATTTTTTTCTTCCATTAAATATTAAAAAGTGTCTCATTATTATTAAAAAAATCCTTATACTAAAACATGACTTTTCAAATGACATGAGTTTTGCACTTTAAATAAGAGTTATTACTCTAATTACCTTTAAGAGATCAAAATGAGCCCAGATATGGGTTAATGATTCATATTCATTATTGAATGCTGAAACCAGTCAATGCAGTTATGTCTATTATTACAACCATTTAATCAACAAAGAGACAGAAATTTGTAGAATGTAATTTAAAAATGCAAAGTCGGGACAGATAGTTCCAGTGTCAAGATTTAAACCCTCTGTGTTACTATGATTCTAACTAAATTTCACTTATTATTTTTGTCTCTGAAATTTAATCAATAAACAATCTTAGTTAGATATGAACATAATAATTAAAGTAAAATTCATCATTCTAAATGAGATGACCAGAAAGGGATATGATCAAAAGTAAATGGCTTTTGATTTGTAAGACCTGGAAAAATAGACTTTCATGCTGATTGAGGAAGGCTGTCTTTCACTGAAAGCTGTGGCCTTTTGGGGTACTAGGTCACTTGTACAAGCCAGAGCAATCATGCAGGGATTTCAGGAGAAACTATTGACCACTGCCTGGTTTTCTGCAGATAGAGTACTGTATATATATATCTACTTAGGAACAGAAGTAGGCATTCTGATCAAGGATTTTATAGGCAATAGATAATCCCTCCACCAAATAATATGTGTCCTGGTCTCCTTTTGTGTTAAGCTTCCTACACACATAATAATCATCACAACTCATAGAAGTAAAGCACTGAGAAGAGAGTCCAAATTAGTCCATCACTCCTGTGAAAGAAGATGTGTGACATTCTCACCCTGTGAAGAGATGAGAAAAAGAATCTTCAGATTCTCTCACTTTAACTCTTATCTCAGAGATGTGCACTTCCTTACCTTCTTGTAAGCTGTTGTCATTTTGTAAAACTTGGCTTTTTATCTTGGGACTAGGATCTCTTCCCCACACTTAGCTTCAGGAGATTTCATAAGTACATTTACATAGATAAATAATTTAACAATTTGCATAATTAGCTTTGATAAGTAATTCTTTAAGGGGAATTTAAGCTTTTTTCTTCATTGACTTATGTTCAGTTTATATTTGAGTGCTTGTTTTTGGTACATAAGATCATGCAAGTGAAATGGAACTTATATCTTATAGATTGCTCCCTAGAAGTTTTGATGCCAGAACTGATTCAGATGCAGTGAACAGACAAGGCCCTGCTAATACACTTTGCAACCATATTCAAAACTTAGTATTTTAATGATTAGTTAATATCGTTTATTTCAATATCAGATCCTTCAAACGTTAAAAGACAACTATTTTATCTTTACTTTATTTCTCTAAACCATTTCTCATTAGGAAAAAAAAAACTTCCATATACCCTCAAATCTTTCTTATATGGTTGTTTTGTGTGATGTCTGAAGGTATACAGCAGAGAGAATAATAGCAATTTCTTTTTTATTCACAGAAGTTAGGTGTTAATCTTCGCTCTTCCATTTACAAAATATGTAATCTTAGTCATGGTTATTTATCTCTTCACCTTTGTTTTCTTATTAAGCATATAAAGACAGTAAAATTATGTTTCAGTGTGGTTGTGAAGTCAAAATGATAACCATTTCTGCATAGTCCCTAACACAGAGCCTGTGTCATAAATCTTAGTTATGGCAATTCTTATATCATTTCACTACAATAAAATGAAAAGTAAAGCTAGGGATTCTCAAATGAGATGACATGTTAGGGAAAAAACTTCTCTTTTTCAGTCTGAAGAATTACACATGAATCGGCAGCTTAGATTTTCTTAGTGAATTAATTGTGTCTGCAGGGTGTGGGGGAATAAATTGTATCAGATTTGTGAACACACTCTCAAAAATTCTTTTTATTTATGCCTTTGTTTAGGTATCAGAAATACAATACAAACTTGAAAGTCCAAAAAATTTCAGACAACAGAATAATGAAAAATTCACAACTGCTGTGAGCACTTTTGCTAGAGCCACCTAATCATAACTGTCCTGACAGCTATGAATTCATGTAAATAACTGACTGCATAAAAAGTTAAGCCAATCAAATTAAATAGGAAAAAAAATTCAACTCACACACAGTTTGACAGAATGCTAACAAAGTTTCATGGAGGTATAAAATAGGACATAAAAGAAAAAAACTGTCTTTTCCTTGGCTATCCTTGAAAAAATTGCTCTGTATATATACTATTTAATATCTTTCCTAAGTTATAAAGTTCTCAGAAATAAGAAATCTGCAGCATATGGAAGTTAATATGGTTAATGATAAAGTATAATGAAATGAAGAAACAATCTTAGTTCTGTTTTTAAATCCAACTTACTTGGCATTATATGACAATCCAAAAAGTTGTTGGCTTACTCAGTTTTAGCAATACACTTGTCACAATGAAGAAAATTTGTCAAGACAGATATTTGATTACATTATTTAACATTTGGACTGTGATAAATTAATCAATGGTTCTATGAATACCAGCCTCAGAGTATTATGTTGGGCATTTTTTTTTCCTGACCTGTGGCCACTCTGCTTAGCTCTGCCACCTTCAATTGTTTCAGATATTGCCACTAAAATATTTCTCAAGAAAGACTTCTAGGGATATCATGTAATTAACCAAATCTGTGCAATATGTAATTATTTCCACTGTATTTTCAAGGGAAATATACATGATAATGTAAATTATTCTGAGACAAGATTCAACTCAAAATGAGAACATTAAAATGTTTGAAGACATTTATTGTTTGTATCTTTTTCTTTTCAACCACTAGCTGTAGTTTATTTGAGTTATCAATGGAGGAACATGCATCAGGGAATGGTACCTTTCTGGAGACTAGAGGATATTGCCTGGAAAAGAGATATTGCCATTGTACAAAACTACCTGCTACAAAGTTGTATCAAATCATGAATTTACACACAGACACTCAACACCCAAAAACATCTCCTAATAACAATATGCAGATCCCTTTAGTTCCCAGCTGTTAACTCTGTGCAATGTCTTCCATTTAATTCCCAAAGCAGAATGAACTACAGCACTATAACTGAGTTCATGATTCTGTGCCTCACAAGAAAGCCTGAACTCCAGAAAGTGCTCTTCATTATCCTTCTCTTCATCTACCTTGTGGCTTTTCTTGGCAATATGCTCATTGTCATTGCCATAATTTATAACACTACCTTGCATACACCCATGTGCCTTCTTTTGACGCTGGCTATTGTGGACATCATTTGCACAACAAGCATCATCCCAAAGATGTTGGGGTCTATGGTAATGTCAGATAAGACCATTTCATATGGCAGCTGCATGTCCCAGGTCTTCTTCTTCACATGGTCCCTTGGAGCTGAGATGGTTCTCTTCACTACCATGGCCTATGATGTCTATGTGGCTATCTGTTCCCTCTTCGCTACAGCACTATTATGAACCACTATATGTGTATTGCTCTGCTATGCACTGTCATGGCTATTGCTGTGACCAATTCCTGGGTTCACACAGGTCTCATCTTGCTGTTGACTTTCTGTGGGCCAAATACCATTGATCACTTCTTCTGTGAGATACCCCCACTGCTGGATTTTTCCTGCAGCCCTGTGAAAATCAATGAGGTGATGGTGTATGTGGCTGACATTACCCTTGCTGTAGGTGATTTCACCCTCACCTGCATCTTCTATGGTTTATCATTGCTGCTATTCTTCATATCCTCTCAGCAGAAGGCAAGAAGAAGGCCTTGTCTACATGCTTATCCCACCTCATAGTGGTTTCCCTCTGTTATTCCCCTGTGATCTACACCTACATCCATCCTGCTTCCTGCTACACATTTGAAAGGGATAAGGTAGTAGCTGCACTCTATTCTCTTGTGACCCCAACATTAAACCCAATTGTTTACAGTTTCTGCAACAAGGACATGCAGGCAGGGATTAAGAAAGTTTTTGCATTTCTGAAATATTAGTCATTTCAAGATGAACATCATTTCTCTAGCCTAGAATCATCTTCTAGAATATTTCAGATTTTACTAAACTTTCATAGTTGCTTTCACCCCCAATTTACCCATTCCCACTTGAAAACAAGTATGTTTCATTTCACTATGTCACTTCCTTATCTCTTCTTTTCTAAAGTACACTTATTCTCTTACCATATCAATTACACTGACTTCTGCTCATCATTCCACAGTTCTGAAATGTTCTCTTTCTGAAAACTTCCAAAGCAGTTGTAGACGTAAAATATCTCTCTTTTTCCTACTCAGTTACAAGCATTTTCATTGCCTCCACAAGTTCCGTATGCTTCATGTGAACATTTGCAATGCAATACAAATATCACCTCACATAAATGTGTATCACAATGTATATTTCAACATATTTCTAGATATATTCATACATATTTCTTCAATATATCCATAACTTCAAATATTCATATATGCATATATATAAGCATTTACCTACACACATATTAATATCATGCATATATAACAAAGAAAGATCACTTCTACTATTATAGAAATAAATATCCTGTGAATTTTATTGCAATGAAGGAAACAGCACATTATGTGGAAACATGGGGTGCTTCAAAGAGGAAGCTGGTGGAATAAGAGGATATCAGTCATTTCTATGGCTTAGGTAGTACTCTTAGCTTTACCTGTGTTCATGAAGGAGTTGGAGTGATCTTGATTTTGTGTGTTGTTGTTTTTTGTTGTTGTTGTTGTTGTTGTTGTTTTTATCAAGAATCAATAGGAGAAGTATATCATGGCCTAGTTGAGCAGTCCAGCTCAGCTGCTAGCTGCCAGAGGCTAACTTTATCTTCTCACTTCTTTTTTTTTCTTGAGATTTCTAATATAGACCTGTGCATATACAGCCAAATGATTTTTTTCCATTTTTTAAAGGATACATAGATTACATAAATGTTACACAAAAACTATAGGGATTCCCATATGCCCCAGTCACCACACCTTTCACTCAGAGAGCTGTTGTCTGGAAGATAGGTTTACAGGAAATAGAAAGGGAGAAGAAGGTTGTGAGCCAACATCCATACAGACGTAATCTATGATAAGGCGAAAGTGTGTAGTTGCGAATTTAATGTATATGACAGGAGGATAGTGATATTATTGGATTGGGCGATGCAGATTTCCTTTCTCACTTCTTTAAAGTTTAGCTCATAAATGGCCTTCTCCATTATGCTCTCTTCCTTGTCAGAAAGCATATAGAATTCAATTCAACAACCTAGATCAATTACTTTATAAGGAATGACTGTTAACTCCCTGCTTGGTTCTTTTTTCTATAATATGGTTTAAAAGACTGAGACCATCATTTGAAATATTCAGATTTTCTTTTACCCAGATTTTTAAAATAGTAAATTTAAAGGGGTCTTATTCTGAGCCCCTGCTCGACTGTGACTTGTATTTTGCAATATACCTATAAAGGTATACCACATCAATTTATTTTGGACTGTCTAATATGATTTCTACATAACCCATTACACTGCAACAATACCTGATGCAACAAGAGAGAAATAACTTTGTGTATCTCTAGTTCTCTAGAATATTTATGTGTATGGTATGTGCAATAAATTATATTCTTCATATTTTCTTACCCAGATCCTTATACCCCTCATCAAGGTAAACACACATATTAAATTCTTACTGATTATTCTATGTTACAGAGAAAGAGAACAAGAGAGGTTTGGGTATTTTGTGCATTTTGTTTCATTTATAAATTAAGATGTGAAACTAGGATGAGGAGAATTATGATATATAATGGATTTGGCATTCACTGTATCTGGTAATTTAATAGCACATAATGAATATTCCTTAATGGACAGGGCTATTTTGTTTAGAATGCTATGATAATAAGGCATCTATTCTGGGTCTGACACTTATTTAGGTTATTTAGATTTCACTGGAGAAAACTATTTTTGTACTGAAGTAAATTGTGGCAAAAATTCTGGGTAAGTTTTCAATATTATGTTCAGTTGCAAATAAAAGAGTTTTTAAAAGCCAGTGAGGAGAATTACAACTCATGCAACAGAAGCCAGGTGTTAGGCCACCAAAGGTATATATGTTAGTTCAATGATGCCATCAGAGAACTGTGTTTCTTTAGTCTTCTTGCTCTGGCATTAAACTTTGTTTTCTCTAGGATCACAAAAAGCTTCTGTTTTGCTAGTCATAACACCCATGACCCAAGCAGAGTGAAGGCTAAAGAATAAAGATAGCAAAGGGCAAATGAGACTTTGTTTATTCTTTTTATAAGGATCATCCAACCTAGAAGCATACATTAACATCAAATGAGCCATAGCTATATTACTACACTATATCAAGCTGTAATGATTGAATGGAAGACCAAGATTTGAAACCCGGCAACTTGGCATCCCTGAAAAAAGTTGAAGTTAACATAAAAGGGAATGGAAAAGAGTGTTCATACTATGCTGGTTCCTAGTAGTATCTACTACAGCACATGTCCCACAAATGCAGATTTGAAAGCTCTGAAGTATGGAATAAAATATGGACTGTAAAAGAAAGAATGCTACAAATGAAAACACCATCATAACACAAACTTCAGTTTCCACTGGTGGAAGATGTAAGGTTTACCAAAATTTGATATGATGTGATCTTGCAAAAATACTCTTCAGAATATTTTTCCTTTTGTGTTACATTATACTAGGTAGAGAGGAATGTTGGGATTTAGATAATTAGTAAAAAAAATGTGTCTTTTTAATATATATGTGGAAGTCAAAAGGTCAACACTGGCTAAGGTGGTTGGTTCACTTAGAACATGTTTTGAAGAAAGTCATGTGGACAAAGATCTGTACAGGGAAGATATGCCATAGATGTCTTACTTAGGAAAACAGTATACCTTTTTAGGATTAGGATAAAAAATAAAATATTGAGGTTTAGAAACACTCTCAAGATTAATTAATAAATATAAATTATATCTAGAGTTTAGCATGGGAAGGAAATTCAAGGTTTAGGTCCTAAGCCCCAGATTCTACCATGGGTTTCCTTATTCCCAAGGAAATGGAATGGTGCTTACATTCCTGAATAAGTTATTGGGCCACAGTTTCAGAATATGGGCTAGGAACTTTTAAGAAACTATAAAGAAGAATTAAACTCTGAGTCATATTAAGTGATTTTTTTTTAGAATAGCAGAAGATATTTATTTTATCTTAAGCCTCTAAAACTATTTTTTGGCTATCACATATATATATATTTCTGTTATATTATATATTATGTAATATTTTAAAAGTATCATTGTGTCAAAGACAAAATGAAAAAAAATTAATTAATTAATAGAGTTAACTCAATTAATATATTATGGTACACATATTATGATAACTCTAAAATATATAATGTCATATTAATGAAGATATAGTATATTAATGATAATATTTGGGTAATATTAGTAAGAAACATGTGACTGCATATACTTTCTTGTTTTTGAAATCTTATTTAATTGTTAGTTTCTAGTGAGTCAATCATCTTATTTAGGTGTATTATATTGTCATATTTAGACTCAATGACTAGCAGAGTTAAAAGCAACACCTCACAAAGTATCATATAAAAATAGAACAAATGCAAGACTGTGCTTTTTAAATCATGGGAATAACTTTAAAAAATTTTTCCACAATTATGCAAACATGCTGTTGAAATTTAGGCTTACAAATAAATCAGAAGCTATTGAAGGCTTGGTTTCTTTAAAATGGCTTGAAAACATATTTGGGCCTCTTCTGTCGGTAATTTAAAAAGAATTTAGAAAATGTGTTTCTAAGTGGGTTGTGTATGCATACATGAGATTTTAGAGATTTGCTTATCATTTTTTCAAAAAAGTTATATAATGGTATATGTATTTCCAAACATATATTCTGTAAATTTTCCCCTGTGTGTTAAGTTTTATGAAACTTAACTTTGATTAGGAAACATGCAAATGTCCTTAAAATGTTAATCAAATGTTGTTGTTTTTCTAATAAAGGAAAAATGCCTTATATTAAAGTGATCACAAATAACTAGAAAACAAAGCAATGTGACTGCACATATTTAAGGTGATATAACCTGAATGTAAAGAGCTGCAAACAATTTTTATACTGTTTTTAGGAACTCCAGGTATGTAATTGTAAGATAAAATATGCTATTTCTTCAGTACAAACTTTCTGTTTTTTCAACATCAATACATTTGCATAATTTAAAAATACATGAATTTAAGATGTATTTTACCTTTAAAATATACATGTTTACTAGTTCGGTCTCCTAAAAGGATTTAGAAATAATGGTCAAAAGTAGTAGCAATGAGCACTCCAACTTTGAGATTGCAGTATTTAAAAAGTTGTTTTGCAAGATGCTACTATTGGGGAAAACTGTGTAAAGGGTACAGTGGATCCTTCTCTATTATTTCTTACACAATTTCATGTGAATCTTCAATTATTTCAAAATTAGTAAGTTCAGTTAAAAGAAAGAAGATTGTGGACAAAAAAATATAGTTGCTATCAAAAGCAGCACAGCTCTTTGCTAAAATACTAGACTATAGATCAGGTGTGGACTTAGGATATGGCAAGCAACCCTCAGATTGGTAGTTAAACCAGAAAGCCTGAATACTATCAAAGATTAATAGAGTCATATCAAATGGACTCAGGAATCAAGTTACATGTTTCAAATGGCAAAGACTTGACATTTGTGCATAAGTATGTATAATAATTGCAATTAATATAATGCATCAAATATATTTAAGTTCAGGAGATCCAAATAATCCTAAAATAGTTTGTAAAGTTAGGAGGATGTTAAGGAACCAACTCATTAAAATTGGTAAAAAAAAGAAAAGAAAAAAAGCATTTATTTTGACTTCTGTAAACAAATCAATCATCAAGACATCAAGTTTGGCAAATAGTTGGTGTATTGGGGGATATGTTTATATTTATAGAAGGGATTTCATCTAATATATAAAGAGTTTGACTTTGCAAACTCTAATGACATCATGAATCAAGGCAATTGTCACCAAAAGAGACAACACCAAAAGGGAGATAAACACCATTTTAATCATCTTGACAAAATTGGTTGTTAGATTGGGTTGTGATTAATATTAACAATGAATTTATGGGAATTGCAGGGGTGATGACACCACTGACTTGCATTCAGGAAAATTCAAACTGGTACACTTGAACAGAAACTATCCAGGTTCTTCAGCAACCCAACAACCACAAAATTTCAAGATTAAAAATAAATAAAAAGCTGAAGGTGAACATATAGAACAAATGAGATTTCAGAAGCTTATCATCCAATTGCAAATATAGACCTTATTTGTATCCAATTCAAGGACACTCCTGTGAAAACTAATGTCAATTATAAAAATTTGAATGAGTGGAAATTTTATAATATTTATAAATTAAAAAATTTTAGATATAATATTTTATGTATAAAAATATTATTTTCAGAGGGACATTGTGAAATATGTACAGGTCAAATAATATGAATTCTGTGGGAGTGTAGTTGGGAGCACTAAAAAATAATATTGTTTAATTTTTGAAAATGGATTATTAATGTATAATTATATACACCTGACAAATTATATACACCTGACAAAACAGTAATAAAAAATCCAAGGTATGGGAAATTGAGACTAACAAAATGCCCTCAGAATAAACCAAAATGCAGCAGGTGCAGAAATCAATAGCTAAAATAACAGTTGTATATTTTATCACACCCATATCACAAATCATTCATAAAATCAAAACAATAGCAAATAGAAATATGAAAGATGTAAATACTCTAATTAATAAGCTTGAACATACATATAATGAACTGAAGTAGAATGCATACTATAGTATATTATACTCTTCCAAAAGAGAATAGAGATTCTTTACAGGCACATAAGAACAATTACAAAAACAGACCATGTATTTCACTATAAAAATGAGCTTGGAATTTTCCAAAGGAGCAATATCAAATATTTTAAATAAAATGGCAGGAATCTCTGGAATACATAAGCCATGAGTAAGAAAAGAAGACAAGCTTATTTGCCAATTCCTTGAAATTGGTGCTTTTACCTTTGAGCCTTACTCCTGTAAAAATGAAACTTAGCCTAATTATTATTAATATCTAAGAGTTCATTCTTGAAAACCAATTTGTTACTCAAATGTGGCCTTTCTCTAAGCCAAACTCAGCAAGTAAACTTACTACCATCCTCCCTACTTGGGACATTACACCCAGAGATGAGTCTCCCTAGCACTGAGGGATTATTATCAAGCACTAACCAGTGATACACTTGGAAAAGACCTTGGCCTAAAGAGTGAAACATTTAATAAAAATGAATTTTTAAGGTGAAGAGATTTCAAAGTGTATTGGGAGGACATTCCGTAGGTTACACTTATGGAGGTCTCAGACAGATTTCATTTCACAGTAAACAAAGACTCACATAGCATTGATCCCAGGAGTTTTAGGGAGGTCCATACACAGGAGACAAGGAATACAGCCCCATGAAATTAACACTCCTTTGGCAGGCCCGATTTGGGAATATGTGATAATCTATTTCCCCTATATAACATAGTTATACTCATTATTAGCCCCCTAATCATGATTCTTCTACTCCTTTTATTTGAGCTAATAATTTTCAATGTACTTGTTAAGTATATTTCTCAGAGACTTAAATCTTTGGATTGTTCATATGCTGGTTGAGCCCTGAATCCCATCACAGTAATGATCTACTCCTACTCTCCATTTAGTAGTGTTTGCCCTATACAACCAACAAAATGAGGCTAGATAAGTCCCATACCCCCTGTTGCAGTTGGGCAGTTTGATATAATTATGAATTCCAAAAATATAATTGGATCATGCTTGTAAACTGATCTGTTAATCTTGGCATGATTAGGTTATGATTAGGGCATTGACTGGGCCAAATCAGTAGGGAAATAAGCCCCACCCCTTGGTGGATGGGGAATCAAATATAAAAGGAATGGCAAGAACACAGTTGAAGCAGTTTTGAGAAGCAGTTTTTGAGAAGCAGTTTTGATGTTGGAAAGAAGGCCTTAGGAGAAGAGAAGTGACTTGTTCACCTGAACGTCTACAGCTGACCTTGTGGAGGAAACGGGAGCTAAGCCTGGAGACAAATGCAGCACCAGGAAGAGGAACCCCAGAAACCTGAACCATGGCAAACGCCGGCATCTGTCTTTTCCTAACACGTGGCAATGGACTGCGGTGAGAGAAGAAATTTAACGCTTTATGGCCTGGTATCTGTGGACTTCTACCTCAAATAAATACCCTTTATAAAGGCCAACCCATTTTTGATATTTCACATTAGCACCCCTTTGGCTGACTAATACAGAATTTAGTACTGAGGAGTGGGGAAGTGTTTTGCAATTACCAAAATGTTGGAACGGTTTTATAAATGGGTAAGGGGTATTTTTTTGGAGGAATTGTGAAATGCTTGATGGAAAAGGCCTAGATCACTTTGAAGAAACTGTTGATACTAATATGGATGCTAAATAGACTTTCTATGATGCCTTAGAAGAAAATGATGAAACTATTATTGGAAACTGAAGGAAAAGTGATCCATGTTTTAAAGTTGTGGAGAACTTAGCAAGATTAACTCCTGGTGTTATATGGAAGACAGAATTTGAAAATGGTGAACCGGAGCATTTAGCTGAAGAAATTTCCAAGGTAAACTTGGAGAATGTGGCTTGGCTTCTCCTTGCAGCATATAGCAAAATACTACATGAGTAAGGACTGAACTTTTGGACACAAAGAAAACAGAAACTGATTCTGGAACTTCCAAGTTTCTGGAAATCAAATTCCCAAATGAAAATGCCCTAATTGAAGACTTTACTAAACTTGTAACTTGTAACTCAGAATTGAAGATGCAGTTATCTTGGAAAGACTTGTGGAAAGTCTTACTGTCTGATAGCTTGGACCCCTGCTTCCTGAAGGCTAAACCAACAAAGTTTTTGAGAGAACAGTATGAACAAAACCACTGTCAGCTTGGACAAAAGAGAACATGGAAAGGGGAGATTGAAGGAGAATCAGCTTTAAGAAGAAAACCATGGAAGAAGAGATCTGGACTTAAGACATCTCCTTGGGCCAAGAGAGGAGCCCTACCCATGTGTACAGTGAGGGTGAGTTTGCCCCTGCAGTTGAAGAGGTTGGATGATCCTACCCAATGTTCTGAGAAAGTTTTGATGCCCCATGGTGCAGAGTGGGTGAGTTTTCCCCAGCAGTTGAGGGTGGATGTCCCCACCTGATGTTCTGGGAGAGTTTTGCCATCCCATGGTGTAGAGAGGGTGGAGCACATTCCTCAAATATTAGCTCATTTAAGGTTAATACCCCATAGGTCTCAGAGGGGTATACCTGTCCCCCATTGATTAGAGAAGGCCAAGTTGTCAACCCATTGCTGAGATAGGGTTGAACCTGTATGCCAAAGGTTAGGGAAGGCCAGGTGGTCAACTCGTTGCTCTGAGAGGCTTAAACCTGAATGCCAAAGGATAGGGTTAATGTTGTCTTCACATCACTGTACTAGTGGGGCTAAGACTCTAACCCAAAGATTGGGTAAGGTATGGCAATCACCCCAAAACTCATTGAGGGTGAAGTCTGGAGCTTGGTTGACACCCAGATGCTTAATGAGGGTGGAACCAAGAAAATGGTCATTGTGCAAGCCTGTGGAAAGGGTGGGTTCCCATGTGGCCCCAAGAAGAAGAAACCATCATATTAAGAATGACTCTTAAACTTTGAAATCGAATGGAGGATACCCTGCAAGTTCACTGAACTGTAGAAGATCCATGACTCGTGTCTAACATCCCAATTTCTCCTTATGATAATGAAAATTATCATTGTCTTTCCATTGTGTATTGGAAGCAGTTAAATGATTTTGTAAGTTTCAGGGATCTATAGCAGACGGGGTTTTGCCTGAAGACAAACTGTGTTTCTTTAAACTACCTATGATATAATTTTGTACTTGAATTTGTTACTGATTTAAGGTTTTTTGAATATTGTAATGTATTTTTGGAAATCAGAGGGTGAAGTGTTGCAGTTGGGCAGTTTGATGTAATTATGAACTCCAAAAATATAAGTGGATCATGCTTGTAAACTGATCTGTTAATCTGGGCATGATTAGGTTATGATTAGGCATTGACTGGGCAATGTCAGTAGGGCAATAAGCCCCACCCCTTGGTGGTTGGGGAATCAAATATAAAAGAATGGCAAGAACACAGTTGAAGCAGTTTTGAGAAGCAGTTTTTGAGAAGCAGTTTTGATGTTGGAAAGAAGGCCGCAGGAGAAGAGAAGCAAGCTGTTTGCCTGATCGTCTACAGCTGACCTTGTGGAGGAAACAGGAGCTAAGCCCGGAGAGAAATGCAGCACTGGAAAGAGAGGAACCCCAGAATCCTGAACCATGACAAACACCACCAGCTGTCTGGTTCTAACACGTGGCACTGGACTTCAGTGAGAGAAGAAACTTAATGCTTTATGGCCTGGTATCTGTGGACTTCTACCCCAAATAAATACCCTTTGTAAAGACCAACCCATTTTTGGTATTTCGCATTAGCACCCCTTTGGCTGACTAATACACCCCCAACATAAGAATTATCTACAACTGCAAGGAAAAAAGTTCCTTCCATCAGTCCTGCATGGAAAGTTCCTTCCATCAGTCCTGCATGAAAAAAGTTCCTTCCATCAGTCCTGCATGAAAAAAGTTCCTTCCATCAGTCCTGCATGGAAAGGGCACTTTCAGGCTGAAAGTGCTCTTTCAGCCTGAAGCATTCAGAGCAGATATCCCAAATCACTCAAGATTGAGGAATGAATAATCATAATTGGAGAGTATTACCATGGATCAAAACAGATCTATTATAATAATCATTTTCCTGTGTTAATGAAGAAATTGTAACATTGATATAAAAATTGTGGCTGCCAGTGTTTCAGAAGGGAAAGAGTGGGATGAATGGGTGGACGATAGGAAATTTTGGGGTTGGTGAGATTCTTCTATATGATACTGCAATAATGGACACATGACATTACACATATGTCAAGTCTTATGGAACTATACAACATAAAGTATAAACTATAATGTAAATTAACTAGACTTTATTTAGTTAACAGTGCTTCAACATTGGTTGATTAACTCTAAGAAATGTGCTACACTAATCTAAGATGTGAATAATAAGGAAAACTATGTGATCAGTTGTGTGTGTGTGGTGGGGGTAACATGGGAATTCCCTGTACTTCTGGTGTAATTTTTCTGTAAATGTAAATCTAAAACTTTTCCAAAAATAAAACTTAGTATTACATTATAAAGGTTGGATATGTCTATGTATTTTCCCATATATACAGTATTATAACTTTTATTATAATAAAATGTAATAGTAAAAGTAAATAAATATGTGTATAAATTCATGTGTTTATGTATATATATATATATATATATATACACATACACATATATTTATTTGAAATAAATTTATATTGTTATCTGTAGGAAATATTATGAAGTGAAAAAAAGTATGGTTCTAAACAGTGTATGTAATGATTTAATATATTTTAAAAAATGGAAGGATACACCAAATCAAATGAAGATGATTTTGTATGGAGGAACGTAATCCACAATGTGGCCCAGAGAATTATGGAAGCTACTTCTCTGTATGTACCTTATTTTGCAGTTTTTATTCTGAGGTCATGTAAATATTTTACATAATAATCAACCGACTTTGATGAAAATAAATACCTAAATATTGAAAGAAATATAAGACAAATAAATCTAACTCCCTGTTTCATTTAAGGCTTTACTAGAGAAGGAAATATTTTATAAGATTTAGAACCACAGTAATGTAGTGAACTTTTCCAGTAAGATAAACCACAGGACAGAACAAAATAAGGTATACAGAAAGGACTATAAAACAAAAATATAAAAAAACAGACAAGAAATATGATTACCTATGAGGACTTAATGGACTGTGTTTCAGTGTAGATGAGAAAAGTCATCATTTAGAGCACATTTCAAGTTAACACATCCAAAAAGAAGGAAAACAAATAAATATTGTTAGATGACCATCTCAATAATCAGCAACAGCTGCTAAAAATTTACGTGAAATGTTAATGGGAATTTTAAAATGGGTGGAAGAGAGCAAAAACACCTGAACATAATGATTAAATGTATCATCATTAATAACCCCCCCCCCCAGATATTATGGTCTTTTTGATATTATGTAATAAATGCTGCAATATTTCACCTGCATTCTTTGCAAAACAATAAAACCAGAATTCAATCAAATGTTCACTTCCTAGAAAATAAAAGAGACAGAGGAACAAGTTTAGTGACTATGAAACTGTAAATAATAAATCCAAAAGTTAGAAAATTATGTAGGACAAAAGATTTGTCTCATTTAGAAGTAAATTACAAGAAAATAAAACAAGAAGGAAACTTTTTAAAAGTTTAGAAAGAAATAAAAGATAAAAAAAAACAAATATTTAGGTCTTATTTGGTTTCTGATTGGAAAAAATGTACAAAACGGAATAAATAGACACTTAATGATTATTTGACACTACTAAGGAATTACTATTGATAATATATTTAAATGTAATAACTAAATATTTTTTTATGAATTAGAGTTCTACTTTTATTGAGATATATATTGAATTAATAATCTAGTTGGGATGTGGGGAATGGGTTCTATCTTAGTTTGGGTGGGCTGCTATGACAAATATCACATAGTGCTTGACCTAAACAACAGGATTTTGTTGTCTCACAGCTTTGAAGTACAGAAGCCCAAAATCAAGGTATCACCAAGGAAAAGCTTTCTCCAAAGTCTGCAGCCTTCTGGTGATGGCTTTCCAGGAATCCTCTGACACATGGCAATCTTGCTCCTTGTGTCTTCTCTGATTTGCAGTTCCTTGTCCAATTTCCTTTCCTTAGCCAGATTGGATTAAGGTCCAGTTTGACTCAATTTTGCCTTAACCAAATAGCATCTTCAAAGACTCAATTTACGAATGACTTCACACACACAGGACTGGGGGTTAGGACTTGAACATATCTTTGTCGGGGATAGGATACAATTTGCTTTGGATGAACCAAAATAGGGCACAAGTTTCTAACTGTTGAAGTTAAATATATGAGGGATCATTGCACTCTTCTTTCTTTTGGCCATATTTGAAAATGTGCATGATTTTTTAAAAAGCAGTAACAACCACCACAAGAATAAAAAATATAACTGAAGGTTCTGGAGTCCTTATTGAATCCCTCCTCTTCCTGGAGATACTGATCTTCGCAAGTTGCCTTCTTTCTTTCTTTATTTGTTTACTCATCTGTCAGGGGCATATTCTATGAATTCATTCCTTATAGTGTTGTCTGAATAAAATGCACTAGCATATAAAATATTTTCCTCATTGTTAAGCCCATCATAATCACTTAATATGTTATATATTTTATGATTAACATCATGATTCTTGTATTATTTTAATTGATTAATGAATTTGTTAATTAATAATTGCTATCCAACAGGCTGTTTTAGAAGTTGAAATTCATACTTTGACAATCCCTTTTTCTTTAAATTCACATCTGGCTTTTGACTTCCTGTTTTCCTTAAATAAATGTCCAAGGTCTAATAATATTCTTAGTGATTTTATTGGTATTAAATTATCTGAATTATTTTATACATTAAAAATGAACTTTGGCCCTCCCATTAAAATGATAAATTACCTAATTGCAAAATTATTTTCTTGATACTTTAAGTATATTGCACCACCATTTTGGTACCCAAGAAATGATAAGTTTTTCATCAACAATTGTACATTTTTTAAAAGCTATTTGGATATTTCCCTTTATGTGGAGGTTCCAATTTAAATAACTGTTTTGATTTAATATTGATCAGTGATTTCTTATAGTTATTACCTGATTATTATTAAATAAGTGATTTTTAAAATGTTAACATTTTACAAGAATTTCATTAAAATGTCAATAAAAAATATTGAAGATCTTCCTCATTACCTTTTTGTCTTTTTTAACAAATCAATTTTATTGATACATATTAATAAAGCATAAATCCATCTGAAGTGTACAATCAAGGGTATTAGTAGAGTCACTTAGTTGTGCATTCATTACTCCAATAATTCTTAGAGCATCTCCATTACTCCAGCAACAATATTACTAAAAAACAAAAACGAACCAAATAGACAAACAAATTCATCATTTCATTATCTCTATGCTTACCCTGCCATACATAACTAGTATTCTGTTTCTTTCTCTCTAGTTTGTTTTTAGATTTTGTGGAAAAATTTTATATATGTAATATCACATATATTTGTATTTTACATGAGATTTTACTGTGTTATACAGTCCCAAATTACATTATTTAGCTATCCTACTGATAATATAAATTTTCTTGTTACCACTGTCATACCTATATAATAGCTCTGCTAGTCACAAACAGCATAATGTGCTCTCAATATTTCATTTCATTTAAAAAATTACAAACAACATTTTAACCAACTCTGCCAAATTAACCATCAGCTTCACATTCTTTAACCTCATTCTATTTTCTAAGGACATATATTCTAATTATTAATTCCATAAGTTTGCATAGTATATTTAGTTCATAATAGCACAAACATACAGTATTTTTACTTTTGTGTTTGGCTTGCTTCACTTAATATAATGTCCTCCAGGTTCACCTATGTTGCCATATGCTTCATGACTCCATTTATTCTTACTGCTGCAAAATATTTCATCATGTGTATACACCAGTTTATTTATCCATTCAACTGTTGATGAACACCTAACTTCTTTCCAACTTTTAGCATTCGTGAATAATGCCACTACGAACATTGTTATGTCTATTCATGTCACTGCTCTCACTTCTTCTGGGTGTACACCTAGAAATGGTATTGGAAGGTCACATGGCAAGTCAATATTCAACTTCCATGTGAACTGCAAAACAGTTCTCCACATTGGCTATACCATTTTATATTCCCACCAACAGTGAATAAGTGTTCCTGTTCATCCACATCCTCTCCAATTAAAGTTTTCCAACATTTTAAGAGACCAGAATAATAGGTGTGAAATATCTCATTGTAGTTTGGATTTATATTTCCTTAATCACTAGTGAGGTTGAATATTTTTTTGTGTGTTTCTTCACCATTTGTATTTCTTTCTTGGGCAAATGTGTTTGTTTTTTTTTTTTCCAAATCTTTTGTCCATTTTTTAATCAGGTTGTTTGTCTTTTTATTGTTGAATTGGATGATCTCTGTATATCATCAGTAATAAGCCCTTATTGGATATGTGACTGTCAAATATTTTCTCCCACTGAGTCAGCTGCCTTTTTACCCTTTTGACAGTCATTTGAGGTGCAAAAGTGTTTTATTTGGAAAGCTTTATTTTTTATCTTTTGTTGCTTATGTTTTGGGTGTAAGTTTAAAGAAACTACCACCTACCACAAGATCTTGAAGATGTTTTCCTATATTTTCTTCTAGGAGTTTTATGGTTATGCTTTTATATTAAGGATCTTAATACATTTTGAGTTAATTTTTGCATAAGGTGTGAGATAGGGGCCCTCTTTTTCTTTTGTATTTGGCTATCCAGTTCCCCAGCACCATTTGTTGAATAGATTGTTCTGGCCCAGATGGGTTGGCTTAACAGTCTTGTCAAAAATCACTTGACTGAAGATGTAGAGTCTATTTATGAGTTCTCGATTCAGTTCCCTGGGTCAATGTGTGTATTTAAGCCAGTACCATGCTGTTTTTTTTACCACTGTAGCCAGGTAATATTCTAAAAAGTCAGGAAGTGAGCTTCCTCCAACTTCATTCTTCCTTTTTTAAGATATTTTTGGCTATTCGGGGCCCCTTAAACTTCCAAATAAATTTCAATTTTGGCTTTTCAATTTCTATAAAAAAAAAAAAGCTGTTGGGATTTATATTGGAATTGCATTGTATCTGTAAATTAGCTTGGGTAAAAATGACACCTTCATAGTATTTAGTCTTCCAATACATGAACACAGAATGTCCTTCAATTTATCTAAATCTTTATTGGTTTCTTTTAGCAATGTTTTGTAGTTTTCTGAATACAGTTCCTTTATGTCCTGGGTTAAGTTTATTGCTAAATATTAGATTTTTTAGTCACTATTATAAAGGGAATTTTAGTTTTGATTTCCTACCCAAATTGCATGTCAGTATTGTATAAAAATACAATTTATTTTTGCATTTTAATCTTGTATCCCTCCACTTTACTGAATTATTCTATTTATTCAATTAGCTTTGTTGTGGATTTTTCAGGATTTTCTGGATATTGTATTATATCATCAGCAAATAATGAAAGTTTTATTTCTTCTTTTGCTACTTAGGTGCATTTTATTTTTTTAAACTAGCGTAATTGCTCTAGCTAGAAATTCTAGCATGATACTGAATAATAATGGTCCAGTGGACATCTTTATCTTGTTCCTGATCTCAGCAGGAAAGCTTTCAGTCTTTCAACATTGAGTACAATGCTAGCTGTAAGTTATTCACATATTCACATTACCATATTGAGAAAACTTCCTTCTATTCCCATCTTTTGCAGTGTTTTTATTTTTTCAAGAAAGAATGACGTATTTTGTCAAATGCCTTGTCTGCATCAATGGAGAGGATCGTGTGATTTTTCTTCTTCAATTTAACAATGTGGCTTATTATAATAATTGATTTTCTTGTGTTGAAACACCCTTGCATACTTGGGATAAAATCCACTTGATCTTGGTGTATAATTCTTTTAATGTGCTTTGGATTCAGTTTGCAAGTATTTTGTTGAGGATTTTTGGATGTATATTCATTACGTATATTAGTCTGTAATTATCTTTTTTCATAGTATCTTTATCTGATTTTGGTATTAGGGTGATGTTGGCTTCATCGAATGTGTTTGGTTCCATTCTATCCAGTTCAATTTTTTGGAAGAGCTTGAGCAAGATTGGAATTAGATAATCTTTGAATAATAGGAAGACTTCACTTGTGAATCCACCTGTCCAAGACTTTTCATCTTTGGGAGGTTTTTGATGATTGTTTCAATGTCTTCACTTGTGATTTGTCTGCTGAGGTATTCTATTTCTTCTTGGGTCAGTGTAGGTGGTTCATGTGTTTCTAGGAATTTGTACATCCCTGCTACATTGTCTAGTTTTTTTTGACACAGTTGTTCTTAGCATCCTCTTATGATCTCTTTTACTTCTCTGTGGTCATAATAGCATTACTGCTTTAAATTTTTATTTTTACTTTTTGTTATCTTTCTTTGTTTCCTTTCTCAGTCTAGCTAAGTGTTTGTCAATTTTGTTAAACTTCTCTAAGAACTAACTTTTGGTTTTGTTAATTCTCTCTTGTTTTTTTATTCTCAATTTCATTTATTTCTGCTCTGCTCATTCCTATTTTTTCCATCAGCTTGTTTTGAGATTAGTTTGCTGATCTTTATCTAGTACCTTCTTGTGTGCAGTTAGATCTTCAATTTTAGCTCTTTCTACCTTTTAAATGAAAGCATTGAGGGCTATAAATTTCCTCTCAGCACTACCTTTGTGGTGTCATATAGGTTTTGATATGTTGTGTCTTCATTTTCATTTATCTCAAGATAATTACTGAAATCTCTTGCAATTTTTTCTTTTTGTTTTAACAATTTGTTGAAGTATGTCATTCATACATGAACATACATAAGTGTTCAGTTTACTTGTGAATAAGTGTTCAGTAAACATTACGAACTTACAAAACACACATGCATAACATCATACATGGTTCCCACACATCACCCCACCACAAATACTTTGCATTGTTTGCATAATTTGTTAACAAATTATGAAAGAGCATTGTCAAAGTTTTACTACTAAATATCTTCTGTATCTTACTCCCCTATACATTTTTTAAGGATTTATTCATTTACTTTCATCCATTTTTATCCCTCCCCACTTTTTTGCTGTTTTTGTATCCATTCACTGGGTAACTCTCTGTGTCCATTTCCTGCCCTCTCTTCTCATCCTTCTCCTCCTTTTTTCACTGGGATTTGATCCTCGGAAGCTCCAATGTGGAAGAGAGTCATCCTACCATATGTGCTACCTTAGTTCCTGGTTTTTTGGTGCATCTCATATTGGCTCTTCCTTGTGTCACTCTCCTGTTACGTCATCATCTTGCTGCACGGCTCGCAGGGCGTGGTGGCGCAACTTCTTGTGGGGCTTGGTGGCACACCATGCACAGGGCCTGGGGGGCTCACCCGCACACGGGGCCTGTGCCTGGTTGTGCATCCACACACCGGGACTGGTGGCCATGTGCCTTCTATATTTTTCTCTTTTTTCTTTTCACCAGGAAGTCCCGGGGATCGAACCCAGGTGTCTCCATATGGGAGATGGATGCCCACCCATTTGAGCCACATCTGTCCCACTACTATATCGTTTATGTTTGACTAAAGATACCTAGATTTACAGTCTTTTCCTATACAGGATGGTCATATAATAAATCAGCCTTAGTTTATCACCAGCATTCTGAAAACCAGACCTAGGGAGAAAAACTAGGTCTGGGGACACATGCATTGTTTCTAATAAAGTGAATGTTTAGCCTACACTGATTATCACAAAATCAGGACAGCGAGAATATTAGCATCAATTTCTTTCATGATCCACTGATTATTTAATACTATGTTGCTCAATTTCCATATATTTATGAGTTTTCCCTTTTTCCTTCAATTATTGATATCTAGCTTCATTCTGTAATATTCAGAGAAAGTATTTGTATGATTTTGATCTTTTTAAATTTATTGAGACTTGTCTTGTGTCTTGTATTAGTCAGCCAAAGGGGTGCTGATGCAAAATACCAGAAATCTGCTGGCATTTTATAAACAGTATTTATTTGGGGTACAAGCTTACAGTTATCAGGCCATAAAGCATAAGTTTCTTCCTTCACCAAAGCCTGTTGCCACATGTTGGATCAAGGCAGCTGCCGACGTTTGCCAGGGTTCATGCTTCTTGGGTTCTTCTCTTCCTGGGGTCCTGTTTCTCTCCAGGCTCAGCTCCTCTGTTTCCTCCACAAGGTCAGATGTAGACTGTGATGCTCTCTAGGCTTTGCTTTTCTCCATAAGGCCAGCTGTGAACTGTCAGATGAACAGCTTGTCTCTTTCCCTGAGGCCTTCTTTCCTTTCTCATGACCAAGCTCATCTATGTGCTTAATTCCCTGGGCTCCAGCATTAAAACTCCTCATCAGAACTCCAACTCAAAAACTCCAACTCTGTCCTTTGCCATGTGTTTTATCTTTGATTCTCTACTCACCAAGTGGTGGGTCTCAACACCCTACTAACATAGCCCAATCAAAGCCCTAATCATAACTTAATCATGCCTGGATGAACAGACCTGTTTACAAGCATAATCTAATATCTATTTTTGGAATTCATAACTATATTAAACTCTCAAACTGCTTCATGTCCCAATAGATTGTCTATCTTGGAGAAGGTTCCTTGAGCACTTGAAAAGAATGTATATCCTGCTCTTTTTGGAGTGCAATGTTCTATGGAAGTCTTTTAGGTCTTGTTCATTTATCATATTATTCAATTTCTCTTTTTCTTTATTTATCCTCTGTCCAATTTTCTACCCAATACTGAAAATGGTGTTTTGAAATCTCCAACTATTATTGTAGAGACATCTATTTCTTCCTTGTGCTTTGCCTTTGTGCACCTCATGTAATTGGGGCATTTAAGATGGGCACATAAACATTTAGTACAGTTAGGTCTTCTTGGTGAATTGCCCATTTTATTAATATAAAATGACTTTGTTCATTCATTATAACAATTTTACATTTGAAATCTATTTTGCTACTCCAGCTCCTATTTTGTTATTATTTGCATGGAATGTCTTTTTCCAACCTTTCACTTTTAACCTGGTTGTGTCATTATGGATAAGATGAGTCTCTTTTAGACAACATATATTTGGCTCATATTTTTTTATCCATTCTATCAGTCTCTTTTGACTGGGAAGTTCAAGCCATTAATAGTCAATGTTAGTACTATAAAGGTTTTACTTACATCACTCATTTTGTCCTTTTATTCTCTGTTGTCATAAAGTACTATTTTCTATTTTTATACCCTTTAATTTACCTTTCCTAGTAAACATCATTTCTAAAATCTTCTCCAAATATCTTTCCCTTGCCTTTTCCTATCAGGCTGCAGCCTTCCCTGTAGCATCACTTGTAATTCTGCTCTTTTGGTACAGAATCACAGTTTCCATTTGTTTGTGAAGACTGAATCACCTTAATTTTTGAAGAACAACTTTGCCAGGTACAGACTTCTTGGCTGGCAGTTTTTTCTCTTTCATTACCTTAAATACATCATGCCACTTTCTTCTCCTGTCTATGGTTCTTGATGAGAGGTTGGCATGTAACCTTATTAATGCTTTTGCTTTTCTCTCGCTGCTTTCAGAATTCTTTCATTATCTCTAGTATTTGTCATTCTGTATAGTAGGTCTCTAATGGTAAGTCTGTTTGGAATTATTCTGTTTCAGGTGTATTGTCCTTCTTAGATATTGATATGTATATCTTTCATAAGGATTGGGAAGTTTTCAGTCATTATTTCATCAAATATTCTTTCTGCCCTTTTTCCATTTTCTTCTCCTTCTGGGACACTGGTAACGCATATGTTTTTGTATTTCACATTGACATTCAATTCTTTAACACCCTGATCCATTTTTTCTGTTCTTTTATCTTTTTATTCTCCTCTCTTTTCCAGTTTAGATTTTCTGTCTTTGAAATCACTAATTCTGTCTTTAAGCAATTCAAATTTGCTCTTATGTGACTCTAATGTATTTTTAATCTTATCCAATCCACCATGTCTTTCATTCCCATAAGGTCTGTTATTTTTCTTTGCATTTCAAATAAATGCAAACTGTTCTTTATGCTTATGCTCAAATAGAATTTTCTTAATATCTTTTATCTCTTTTGTAATTTTCTTTCAATTCTTTGAGTGGATTTAGGAGAGTTGTGTGATTATCTTTGATTTAATGTCTTAAATCCTGTATCTCTTCAGGGTATTTTGTTGTTGTTGTTATTCCTTTGGCTGGGCCAACACTTCTTGTTTCCTAGTATGACTTTTAATTATTTGCTGATGTCTAGACATTTGAATACGTTGGTGAAATTACTCTGATGGCCAATTTCTCTCTCTTGCATATTGTTTTCTTTTTACTCAGTTCTTCTTTGGTATTTGGTTTGACTTATTCTAAAGCTTCATAATTTCCCAGCTTAAGTTATCAAAGTCATGCAAGGGACTTACTATTGAAGTGCAGATTTTCTTTCAGGGGCTAGATTACAAAGCGACCTCAAATCAGTTTTTTCCATGCAATTTCCTAGCCAGCCAGCAGATGAGACTCTTTGCACCTTTCCATGAAGGTGTATCTCTGCATTTTCCTGTGTTTTGCTCAGTCTAGAGCTGATATTAAGAGTGGGTTCTGAAGAAAAGCCCTTAGACCAATGTTCCCTTTTCCTTTGTAACAGCTGTCAGGGAAAACAACATCTCTTCTCCTCTCAGTTGGCTGCAGTGAGCCAGGAGTTTTACCCTAGCTTAACATCTTGGAGATGGCAGAGGTGAACCCTTCCAGGACCCCATGGAGATTTGGTAACTCAAGTTTGTTGTTACAGGTTCTTTGTGTTTCTATTACTCATCCTCCTGGAAGTTGTGTCACACTATCCTGGTCTATTGACTTCAAAAGCAGGTCTGTTGGACAGCTTTTGACTTTTTCTCCATTGTTTTTGTGACTTGACCACTGCCTGCCTAATCCTATGTGACATCCCAATTCCCATCATTATTTTTGATAGCTTCATAATGCTGATTGTATAGACATTTACAATCTCTTAGATTATAATAGAAGTCTAATAGAAATCTATTCAACCAATTTTCTACTAATGAGCACTTTGGTGTTTTCCAGTATACTGCTGATATATTGATGCTACAACAAGTGGCATCTATCACATTTTTTCATATTATATTTTTGTCAATAAGTTTTCAAACATTATTATTTGTTTTAATGAGCACATCTGTGTATTTCCTAAGCTCATCTTAAAAACGTAATAGGGAGTGACTCTCATATTCCATTTTAAAAGAAGTAAAATCTAATCAAATTTATTAAAGATTCTTCTAAAATGAAATTACAAAGAAATATTTAAAAATAATCTTAATGGATAAGGCATAAAATACAAAAATATGTTAAGTGGAACAATATTTTTGAGCACATTGACATTACATTGTTTAAAAGTGGGAGGGCAAAGAAAGAAAATTCACCAAAATATTTAGTAATTATGAAACAGTATATACATAATCTTATAGCCAAAACAGATATTAACTGATAGGAAAAATTAAATATTTTTCATTTGTAACCAAAATTTTGAATCACATCCTTTTCCACCTTCATTCACAAAATCAATAGAATACTTTCCAATTCCTGGACTCAATGAACTCAATTTCCTCTGCTCCTCTTTCTCTACTCTTTTCTTCTAAATACACCTATGTACCCTAGAAATAATTCAACAATCATAAAAAGACTTAAATTTTAGTAGAAGGAGAAATGTGTTAAGATGGCAGCATAGGCAGCTCCAGGATTAAGTTTCTTCACCAGAACAATGAGTAAATAGGCAGGAACTATCTGATATACCTATTGTGAAACTCCAGAGTTCAATAGAACAATGCATAACATCCAAGAAACAATGTTAAGAAGAGGTGAGTAAATTATGATAAAGATTAATAAATTGTTGTCTTCACAGTAGTTTATTGGTGGCCATCCACCACTCTTGCAGCCCCCTGTCTATCTTGCTAGTGACAAAAACGGATACAAAATCCACTTCTTTAAGAACAAAGGTCATCAGGGCTCATCATTGATAACAGCTTTTGTTAGAAGTTATGGTTCAGTGAAGGCATATCTCTGAGTGGCAGCATTATTCTAATATGTCCCCAACAAAGACAGCTGAGAAGACATGCTTCTTCAGGGATGCTGGGGATGGTTCAAGGACTACATTTGCTGGACAGGTCAAGAAAGTGAACATTTAAGAAGTTGTGGAAGAAGCTTCTGGCACCCTTCCTGATTACCTCCACAGAGAATTTTGGAGCAGGTGTGTTCTTTTTTCTTGGGTCCCTGGCCTTGTTCTTCCTAGGGAAGTCTGACTTGCTACATTTTATTCCAACCGGCTTCTCCTCTCCAGAACTTCCTATTCAAGCAAATGCTGCTGGAGATGACAATGAAAACAGAGTAAGGAAGTGTTGAGGCAGACAGCCTAGAGCAAAAGATTATCTACTGCAATGAACTGAAAGAGAGAGGAGTGTGTATCCTGGAAAATAATGAGAGTGTATGCAGACTCCTGAAAACAGGGAAACTACAAAGCAACAAACAAGGACAATTCCAGGAAAAGACACAGGCTCCATAATGCACAGAGAACCATGCACTCTGAATTTGCCTTAGGCAGACTTTACTGAAAACAGAGCTGACATCAAGAAAATCTCTATCATAACACCAGTAGGTTACAAAATCAAGAAACAGACATCTCAGTGAATAAATCCCAGAATTATTATTTAAAATAATAAAATGTATACTGTGTGTGGCAGTGTGTTATTGTTTATGAATTTCAAAAATAGATATTTGATTATGTTTATAAATTGATCTTCTCCTCTGGGCATATTAGACTATACTGGACTCAGAGGTTTCACTTTTACTTGATTAAATAATGAATAAGGCTTTGATTGGGCCACATCAGTAGGATGTTATATCCCTGCCTCCTTGGTGGGCAGGGAATCACAGAGAAACTACACCTCAGAAAACAGAGATTGAAATTTTTAGCTGGAGACCAGGAAGTAAGCACACGAAGGGGCAGAGCAGCTGAGCCCAGAGTGAAACAAGCCCTGGGAAGAGAGGAACCCAGGAAGCCTGAACTCTTGGCAGACATTGGCAGCCATCTTGCTCCAACACATGACAACAGAGGTTGGTGAGGGAAGTAACATATACTTTATGGCCTGGTAAATGTAAGCTTCTACCCCCAAATAAACACCCTTTATAAAAGTCAAAATTTCTGGTATTTTGCATCAGCACTCCTTTGGCTGACTAATACAGAGTGCAAGAAAAAATGAGTGCAAAGCTGTAGCAGTTTGTTATTATTGATGAATTCCGAAAAGAAATATTGGATTATGTTTGTAAACTGGTCTTTTCCTCTGGGCATGATTAAATTATGATTAGGGCTTTGATTGGTCCAAATCGGTAGGACATTGAGTCCTGCTCTCTTGGTGGGTGGGGATTCACAGAGAAAATGACATGGCAGAAGAATTAGGTAGTGTTTGGATCTGGAGCCCAGGAAGTGAAAAAATAGAAGCAGAATACAGAAGAATAGAGATGGCTCCATAGACACAACAGAAGCCACAGGGAGAGAGTCAGAGAAATTCACCTGATAGTCTACAGTTGGCCTTGTGGAGAGAGCACAGCAGCTGAGCCTGGAGAGAAATGGAACCCCAGGAAGAGAGGAACCCAAGAAACCTGAACTCTTGGCAGACATTGCCAGTCATCTTGCCCCAACATGTGGTAATAGACTTTGGTGAGGGAAATAACTTATGCTTTAAGGCCTGGTAACTATAAACTTCAACTCCAAATAAATATGCTTTATAAAAGTCAACAGATTTCTGGTATTTTGCATCAGCACCCCTTTGGATGACTAATACAAAATCAAACAAAGAGAAGGAAATGATGGCCCATTAAATGGGGAAAAAAAATCAAAACCCAGAAATCACCTACAAAGAAGACTATACAGTGGAAGTCTGGAATAAAGATTTTAAAATGCTCAAGGAGGTGAAGGAAAACATTGAGAAAGAAATAAAAGATATCAGGAAAACTATGAATGAGTAATATGATATAAACAAAAAATATAAACAAAAGCTGAGGAAGTTCATTGCTAGTAGACATGCTGTAAAAGCAATGTTAAAGGGAGTCCGCCATACTGAAAGAAAAGAGCACTAGATGTAAAGAAATAAAGACCTCCAGTAAAGGTAACCATTTGGGTAACTATAAAGATCAGTGCCCTTGAATTTTACATTTTGTTATGTAACTCCACTTTTTACATCCTATAGGTGCTGTAGCAGTTTGGCGGTTTGATGTAATTATGAATTCCAAATATAGATATTGGATTATGCTTGTAAACTGGTCTGTTAATCTGGGCATGATTAAGTTATGACTGTGGCATTCATTGGGCCACGTCAGTAGGGCATTGAGACCCACCCCTTGGTGGGCATGGCAAGAACAGAGTTGAAGCAGTTTTTGATGTTGGAGTTCTGGTGAGGAAGCAGAGAAGGCCCCAGCATATAAATGAGCCATTCACCTGAGAGTTCACAGCTGGCCTTGTGGAGAGAAGCAAAGCCTAGAGAGCCTAATAGTTAACAGCTGACCTTTTGTAAAAAACAGCGGAGCTAAGCCCAGAGAAAATCTGAGCCCTGAGAAGAGAGGAATCCAGGAAGCCTGAACACTGACAAATGTTGGCAGATGTGTTGCTCCAACAAGTGGCAATGGACTTTGGTGTGGGAAGAAACTTATACTTTATGGCCTGGTAACTGTGGACTTCTACCACAAACAAATACCCTTTATAAAGACCAACAGATTTCTGGTATTTTGCATCAGCACCCGATTGGCTAACTAATAAAGAATTTGGTACTGAGGAGTGGAAAAGTGCTTTTGCAATTACTGAAAGGCTGGAATGGTTTTATAAATTGGTGAGGGGTATATTTTGGAGGAATTGTGAAATGCTTGATGGAAAAGGCCTAGATCACTTTGAGGAGGCTGTTGATAGCAGTATGGACACTAAAGAGACTTTTTTGATGCCTTGGAAGTAAATGATGAAGCTATTATTGGAAACTAGAGGAAAGGTGATCCATGTTTTAAAGTTGCAGAGAACTTAGCAAGATTAACTCCTGGTGTTATATGGAAGACGGAATTTGAAAGTGGTGAAGCAGAGCATTTAGCTGGAGAATTTCCAATGTAAACTCAGAGAATGTGGCTTGGCTTCTCCTTGCAGCTTATAGCAAAATACTAGATGAGCAAAATACACTAATGGCTGAACTTTTAGGCACAAAGAAAACAGAAACTGATTCTGGAACTTCCAAGTTCCTGGAAATCAAGTTCCCAAATGAAAGTGCCCCATTTGAAAACTTAGCTATACCTGGAACTTGTAAATCAGAATTGAAAATGCAGTTATCTCGGAAAGACTTGTGGAAAGTCTTACTGTCTGATGGCTTAGACCCCTGCTTCTTGCAGGCTAACACAAAAGGTTTTTGAGAGCACAGTAAGAACAAAATCACTATTTGCTTGGACTAAAAAGGACATGGAAAGGAGACATTGAAGAAAAAAGAGCTTTCAGGAGAAATCCATGGTAGCTGAGATCTGGAATTAAGACATCACCTTGGGCCAAGGGATGACTCCCACCCATGTGTACAGAGAGGGTGAGTTTGCCCCATCAGTTGAAGAGGGTGGATGTTCCCATCCAATGTTCAGGAAGAGTTTTGCTGCCCCAGGGTACAGGGAGGGTGGGGTACATTCTTCAAAGATTAGGGCAGATAAGGCCAGCACCCCATAGGTCTGAGAGGGCTGGTCCTGCCCCCCATGGATTAGGGAATGCCAGGTGGTCAACTCATTGCTCTGAGAGGGTTAAGCCTCTGTGCCAAAGGTTAGAGAAGGCCCAGTGGTCAGTTCCTTGTTCTGAGAGAGTTGAGCCTTTATGCCAAAGTTTAGGGAGAGTGTTGTCATCACTTCATTGTACTAGGGTGGCTAAGACTCTAACCCAAAGATTGGACAAGGTGTGGAAATCACCCCAACATTCTTGGAGGGTAGGTCTGGAGCTTGGTTGACACCCAGATGCTTGCTGAAGGTGGAACCAAGAAAATGGGCATTGGGAAGCCTGTGGAAAGGGTGGGTTCCCAAGTTGCTGCAAGGAGAAGAAACCATTGTCTTAAAAATGATTGTCAGACTTTGAATTTGAATGCAAGATGCCCTGCAGATTTACTGATAAGTAGAGAACCCGTGACTCATGTTTAACCTCCCAATTTCTCCTTATGGTAATGAAAGTGTTTACCCTTTTTCTGTTTCTGTCTTTGAAGCAGATAAATGATTTTGTAAGTTTCAGAGGTCTGTAGCTAAAAGGGACTTTGTCTCAAGATGAAATGTATTTCTTTAAAATGATTATGATATAATTTTGTACTTGCATTTTTACTGATTTAAGGGATTTTTAAAATATTGTAGTGTATTTTTGGAATTCAGAGGGTAGAGTGTAGCGGTTTGGCAGTTTGATGTAATTGTGAATTCCAAAAATAGATATTGAATTATGCTTGTAAATTGGTCTGTTTTTCTGGGAATGATTAAGTTATGACTAGTTATTGATGGCCACATCAGTAGGGTGTTGAGCCCCACCCCTTTATAGGTGGGGGAATCAAATATAATAGGCATGGCAAGAACAAAGTTGAATTTTTTCAAAATTCAACATTTTTTGATGTTGGAATTCTGGTGAGGAAGGAGAGAAGGCCCCGGGATAGAAATGAGCCATTTGCCTGAGAGTTCACAGCTGGTCTTTTGGAGAGAAACAAAGCCTAGAGAGCCTCATATTCTACAGCTGACCTTGTGGAGGAAACAGAGGGGATAAACCCAGAGAAAAATGGAGCCCTGGGAAGAGAAGAACCCAGGAAGACAGAACCCTGGCAAACATCGACAGCCATCTTGCTCCAAAACATGGCAATGAACTTTGATGAGGGAAGAAACTTATGCTTTAAAGCCATGTAACTATGGTCTTCTGCCCCAAATAAATACCCTTTCTAAAAGATTTCTGGTATTTTGCATCAGCAACACTTTGGCTAAATAATACAGGTGCTAAAATGCATAAGAAGTAATGATCAAACTATGATTTTGAACACAAATATACAAAGATATTATCAGTAATAAGTAACAAAAGGGGCATGAAGGGATATAGGAAAAGTATGTTTGTATGGATTTGAAATCAAGTTGCTATTTAATTATGATTGTTATAAGCAGGTTATTAAATTTTATGTCCATTATAACAAGGAAAATATATTAAAAATATATCTAGATAGACATGAGATAGCACGTAATTTGGAACAATGCAAAAAAAACAAATAAACACAAAATTAGTCATTAACAGAAGAAATAAGGGGAAATTATGACTTAAAGAGATTTAATAGCAAAATAGAAGAAAGTTTTACAATATCAGTAGTAACTTTAATTGTAAATGGACTAAATTTTCAAGTCAAAAAAATCAGAAAGAATGACCCAAATGCATGCTCTCTGCAAGAGTCCCATCTTAAATTCAAGGACACAAGTAGGATGAAAGAGAAGGCATACACACACACACACACACACACGTAAGTAGTGACCAATAGATAGCTGACATAGTTGTACAAATATCAGGAAAAAAAAAACAGACAAATCAAACACAGTTACAATGGACAAAGACAGTCATTATATACAGGTAAAGGGGTCAACAAAACAAGAAGCTGTAACAGTTATAAATATAAATGCACCAAACAGCAGACCTCAAGATGTATTAAGCAAATACTAACAGATTTTAAGGGAAAATTTGATGGTTCTACAATAATAGTGGGAGTTTTAATGCATCACTTTCAATAATGATTAGAACATCTAGAGAGAAGATCAATAAATAAATAGGACTTGAACAATACATTGAACCAACTAAACTTAACAGACATATATAGAACACTTCACCAAACAATAGCAGAATATATATTCTTCTCAAGTGCATTTGGATCATTCTCCAGTATGGACCATACCATAGATCACAAAATAAGACTCAATAAATTAAAAAAAAAATCTATATTATGCCTTAAACTTATGAGTAAGAAAAATAACAATTCCAGGTGGCACCCAAATTCTCACTGTGAATGTGAGATGAATTTTGAATGGGTAAAGTTTGCCCTAAGATAACTCACCTACTTTGTGGGATGCCTGGAAGTAGCGACCTGCCCAGCCTGCCATATAAAAAAATATATATAGAGAGAGAAATCATACAATGTATCTTCCCTAACCACAATGGACTAAAGCTAGAAATCAATAACAGAGGGAGAAATAGAAAATTCACAATTATGTGGAGAATAAATTATGTACTCTTAAATATCCAATTAGTTATAGTGAAAATCACAAGGGAAATTAGAGATTATATTGAGGGAAATGAAAATGAAAACACAACATGACAGACTTTTGGGGTGCAGCAAAGGCTGTGCTCAGAATGAAATTTATACCTCTAAATAATTAAATTAAAAAAGAAATATTTCAAATTTGAAACATCTCCTTAAAATTGGAAGAAATAGAAAAATAAGAGCAAACTAAATTAAAATAAACTGGAGGAAGTAAATAATGATTAGAGTGGAGATAAATGAAATAGACAACAGGAAATTAATAGTGTCAACCAAACCAAGAGTTCGTTCTTTGAAAAGATCAACCAAATTGACAAAATATTATCTAGAATGATTAAGAGAAAAAGAGAGATAACCCAACTAAAATCAGAAATGAAAAGGAAAACATTAAAGCTGTCACCACTGAATAAAACTGAGTATAAAAGAATACTATGCACTACTCTATGTCAGTAAAATAGATAACCTAGATGACCTGGGCAAATTCTTAAAATGACAAAAACTATCTAAACTGACTCAAGACAAAAATAGAAGTTAGCAACAAGTAAATAAATAGTAAAGAAATTGAATCAGTAATCAAAAACCTCCTGTAGCAGTTTGATATTGTTTTTGAATTCCAAAAATAGATATTGGATTTTGTTTGTAAACTGGTCTCTTCCTCTGGGCATATTAGGTTATATTGGATTCAGAGGTTTCATGTTTACTTGATTAAATAATGATTAAATTTATGATGGAGCCATATCAGTAGGATGATGAGTCCCTGCCCCCTTGGTTCGAAGGGACTCACAGAGAAACTGCCCTGCAAAGAAGGAAGGTAAGAGTTTTGATCCTCAAGCCTAGGAAATAAACACACAGACAAGCAGATAAGTGAGGAAAGAAAGAATGCTCCATTAGACATGGCAGATGCCCCAGGAAAAGAGATGAGCCATTCACCTGATAGTCTACAGTTGACCTTGTGGTGAGAGTATAGCAGCTGAGCTAAGAGAAAAATGAGCCCTGGAAAGAGAGGATCCCAGGAAGACTAAACTCTTGCAGACATCAGAAGACATCTTTCTCCAACAAGTGGCAACAGACTTTGGTGAGGTAAGCAATTTACACTTTATCACCTGGTAACTGTAAGCTTCTACCCAAAATAAATATCTTTTATAAAATCCAACTGATTTCTGGTATTTTGCATCAGCACCTCTTTGGCTGACTAATACACCTCCCAACAAATTAAACCCTAGGGCTAGATGAATACACAGTGACATTTTTCACCAAATATTACAAGAAGAAATAACATTAACTTTGCTCACATTCTTCCAAATTGTTGAAGAGTTGGGAAAACTCCCTAATTCATTCTTTGAGGCCATGATCACCCTTGTACCAAAGCCAGGTACAGATAACACAAGAAACAAAAATTACAGACCAATATCTCTTATGAATATAGATGCAAAATATTTCCTCAAGAAAATATTTTCAAACCAAATCCAAATCCAAAAGTACATTAAAATAATTATACACCATGACCAAGCAGATTTAATCCCTGGGATGCAAGTATGGTCAAATGTAATAAAATCAATCAATATCCTTCATCACATAAACAGAATGAAAGGAAAAATAGAACACATGATTATTTCAATTGATGCAGAAAAGGCATTTGATAAAACCCACCATCCCTTGCTGATCAAAGCTCTTATAAAACTAGGAATAGAAGGAAACTTCCTCAACATGATATAGGACAACTATGAAAACCCCACAGTTAACATCCTACTTAAAGGGAAAGAGAGCTTTCCTTCTGAAATCAGAAACAAGACAAGGATGACCACTGTCACCACTGTTACCCAAAATTGTACTATATATTATTTCCATAACAATAAGCATTGAAAAATAAGTAAAATGTCTTTAAATTAAAAAGAAAGTAGAAAAATATTCCTTATTTTCAGATGACATATTTCTATATACAAAAATTCTGAAAAATCCACAGCAAAGCTCCCAGAGCTAATAAATGAAATCAGCAAAGTGGCAGGGTACAAGATTAACACCCTAAATCAGTACTGTTTCTATAAATATGCAATGAACAATTAGAAGAAGACATCTAGAAAAAAAAACATTTTAGATAGCAACTGTATAAGTTGGCCAAAGTGGTGCTGATGCAAAATACTAGAAATCTGTTGACTTTTATAAAGGGTACTTATTTGAAGTAGAAGCTTACAGTTACCAGGCTGTACAGCATAAATTCTTCCCTCATCAAACCCTGTTGCCACTTGTTGGCACAAGTCGGCTGTCAAAGTAGGCTAGGTTTCAGGCTCTCTCTTCCTCTCTTGGTTTGGTGGTACCAGCTTCTTCCACTCTCAGCTGTAGGCTGGGATAAGTCTCATCTCTCTCTCAGGGTTTGTTCCTCTCTGAGCTCAGCTGCTCTGTTCTCTCCACAAGGTCTGCTGTAGTCTCTCAGGTGAACAGCTCATCTCTCTTTCCAGGGCCTCTGCCTTTCCTAACATATCTGCTTTCTCTGTGTCTTTATTTCCTGAAGTTCCAGCTCAAAACTCCAACTAACTCCTTTGCCTTGTCTTTGTCAATGTGAGTCCACACCCACCAAGGAAATGTGGATTCAATGTCCTACTGACATGGCCCAATCAAACTCTTCATTATTATTTAGTCAAGTAAAAGTGAAACCTCTGAATCCAGTACAATCTATTATGCACAGACCAGTTCACAATCATAACCCAAATCTATTATTGGAATTAATAAACAATACCTACCTGCTACAGTAACAAAAGAAACAAATATCTAGGAATAAATACAACCAATGTTGGATAGGATTTGTTTATAAAAAATTCCAATTCATTGGTAAAATAAATCAAAGAAGACCCAAATGAAAGGAAGGACCACTTAATTGAGAAACAATATTCTCTACAATAAATGGTGTTATAAAAACTGGACCTCAATATGCAAAAGAATGAAGGAAGAATGTGTTGTGGGAAAACGGCTGATGGCCTAAGCATATCAGGCTAATCTCTCACTAAAACAACAAAGAAAAAGTCAGAGGCTGCCATAAGGAACTGCTTTGGGACACAGCAAACCAGCACATGGCTTACCAACTCCCAGAAGAGTGATGGTCAGAGACACAAGGAATCCAAAACAAGTAATCATGAGTTATTAAACCTCCCAGCTGCTGGGAAGGATTTTCCTCCCCCACCACAAAGTATTAAGTGAGGGTAAAATTCCTGGTGAGTTGTATCTAGCAATCGTATCTGCTCTACCCCTAACTGAGGGTAGAGCAGATGTCTACCTCCATGGGAAGGTGCTCTGAGTCATCTAGGAGGGTACTGGACAGATAGAAAAGCCAGGAATAATGGTGGGTTGCTTCCCTTGGTGGCTGGAAGCACCCAGCCCTCAGGGTGGACAGACTAGATGGACACCCTAGCCCCTGCTAAAATGGGAGTGTCACTGAAAATTCTCTGCAAGAAAGAAGGGCCTGGGAGAATGAAGAGTGATTTTTTTGTGGTGAGTTTAGCCAGCTGAGCCCCCCTTGAACATCAGAAGAGACCCCAACTCAACAGGGAGAGAGGAGGGGCATCACCTCCAGCTGGCAGTCATGCCTAGCCACCTAGATAAAGAAAGGAATTACATCAGTGAGGAAGAAGAGACAGGCAGTGATCTGTACCACTCCAGCTGACTGCAGGATATCTAACCTACCAGAGGGAAAAGGACCAGATAGCCTTCTGAAAGATGAATTAACCCAAGGAGTCAGAATAGCTCAGTGGAAGATTTCCAGACTGGCATGTATGAGGTCCCTGGTTTGATTCCTGGCTATTCCTTGAGAAGTGATTCACTAGGTGTATCAGTCAGCCAAGGGGGTGCTTATGCAAAATTCCAATAATTGGTTCATATTTATAAAGGATATTTATTTGAGGTAGAAGCTTACACTTACCAGGCCATAAAGCATAAGTTTCTTCCTTCACCAGTTTGTTGCTTCATGTTGGATCAAGACACCTGGTGACATTTGCCAGGGTTAAGACTTCTTGGGTTCCTCTCTTCCTGGGGCTCCATTGCTCTCCAGGATCAATTCCTCTCTTTCCTACACAAGGCCAGCTGTACACTATGAGGCTCAGTAGGCTTTGCCTCTCTTCACAAGGCCAGGTGTAAACTGTCAGTTGAACAGCTTATCTCGTTTCTGGGCCCTTCTCTCCTTCCTCATGACTAAGCTTTCTGTATGCTTACTTCCTTGAGCTCCAGCTCAAGACTCCGACACCAGAGCTCCAACTCAAAACTCCAACTCTGTCCTTTGCATTTCTTTTACCTTTGAGACCTCACCCACCAAGGGGCAGGGCTCAACACCGTAATTATTTGGCCCATTGAGAGCCCTAATCATAGCTTAATCATGCCAAGATGAACAGATCAGTTTACAAGCATAATCCAATATCTATTTTTGGAATTCACAACTGTATCAAAATACCAAACTGCTACACCAGGTTATCAAGCATCCAGCTGAAACTTTATGACAGGGGACATATAGATACTTTCTTTGTATTAGCTTTTCTTGGATCTCTTATTAAAAAAAATAATCTTCTTTTTTTAAAATTTCCCTTACTTTACTCACTAAAACCCAGTTCAAAACCTGAAGATGGCAGGCTACAGTGTGAGTGATTGAGGAACACCAGCAACCTGAGAAGCTCCTTAGGAGTCTAAGAGAGAAGGCTGTTTCTCCATGATTATTATTTATTTTTCTTCTGTCTCCTTTTTGAAAAAAAATAAGTTGCTGCTGTCTTGTTTCTTGCTTGTATGTATCCCCTTCCTTTGTTTCTCTGCTTGTTTCTTTCTCTTTTTCTTTTGGTTATTGATCTATTCTACCTACGCTATTTATTTTCACTCTTTCATGTTTGTATCTTTTGTTTTCTGTCGTTCTTTCTTTCCACTTATTTTATTTGGTCTCCATTTTCACTTGTTTGTATTTCTCCCTCTCTCATTTTTTCTCTGTTTACTTTCTCTTTTTTACTTTTTTCTTTCTCTCTTTTCCCTTTTCTTTTCTCCCTTTCTCACCATTCCAACCATTTAATTCATTCTATATCTTTTTCTCTATTCTGTTTCTTGTTTCATTGTTTCTATTCCACTTTCTTAATCTTATTCCTCTGTGCTTCTTATTCATGTTAATTTTTCAATTTCCTAGGTCTTGTACAGTTTCTCTCCTACTTTTTACTATTATCATTACTATTATCCTTTTCATCTTCCTATCTATTTCCTTTTCTCTGGTCCTAACATTTTTCTTTCAAAGAACAAAGAGAGATCTCTCACAAAGAACTGGCTGAGAGGGGGAAAAACCTGCCCAATTGAGCTCTTTTGGGAACCCACAGAGTAGGAGGCTTTATGGAATTGAATTGGGAAAATGAACAAAGAGATAAAATCATCAAGGAACTGCTGGCTCGATTCTTGGATGCTGTGTATCCTCTTCCTTGATTTCTCCTTTTCTGTGTATACTGATTTTGTATACCAATGGTATCTCTTTTCCTTCCTCCATCATTCTATCTTCAGCTTTCTGTTGCTGTTCTTACATTCCAGCTGTCTTTGTTTAGTCTTCAGTTTTTCTGTTTTTTTCTATCTCATCTCTCCTGTTTTCTTTCTTTTATTAACTTTTTTCCTTTTTGTATTTTTTTTTCTTTTTCCCTCTCTCCTCATCATTCTTGCCTTTTACTTCATTCTAAATATTTTTTCTCTATTTGGTTTCCCATTTCATTTTTGGTACTCCACTTTTTTATTCCTATTACTCTACATTTCTTACATGAATTAAATATTCATTTTCTAAGGTCTTATATGGTTCCTCTTCTAATGATTACTACGTCTATTATTATTATTATTCTTTTATTTTTTTTATCTCATTCACTTTCTCTGCCCTATTTTTTTTTCCATCAAGGGAACATAGACAAACGCAATGAAATAAAATAAGAAGAACAAAGTGTCAAAGACAAAACTTAACACACACAAAAAAGCAGCATTAAATGAAACCCTATAGTAAAGAGAGAAGCTTTTCAACTGAATAAACCCATGAAAATAAAAATATGAGCAGAGAGCAACAACAAAATTACAGACCACACTAAGAAATCGGAAGACATGCCCCAATCCAATGAACAAACTAAAAACCAGGAAGAGATGCAAAACACTGAGCAACTAATCAAAGCTGTCCAAACAAATATCATGGGCCAATTATTGAAGTGAATAAAGTGATTAAGGATATTGAAAAGACACTGGGAGAACATACTGAAGAAATTGTAAACATACATAAAAAGAAAATGGCTATGATTTTGATGAATGGCCCAATCCAAGGAATCAAAAAGACACTGGAAGCA